>JAJQKJ010000488.1:0-82772 GCA_029574335.1 Rana kukunoris
AGCATTTAGAAACAAGCAGTAGCAAAGACCCCTCTTCTAACCAAATTTAAAACGTCAGTAATTGCACCAATTAGCAGGTGAAAAAAAATAAAAATTAAGATGAAATAAAGGTTTTATTTTATTTTTTTTACTTTAAGATTACTTTTTTTAAAATATGAAAAGATTATCTTGGTCTATAGCTCTAAAATTTCTAATGCAATTATATTCTTACTAATGAAATAATTAGCATATGCGCAGTGCCGCTAGCCTTAAATAGTTTTTAATCATATAGCTGAGAGAACTTCACAAATTCATTTTAGAAGTTTTTTCACAGTGTTTTGTCTATCTCTAAAACTTCTGCCTCAAAATTGACTGATGCAATTTCATGTAGCAGCAACATAACAGTTAGGGCTATTAGAGATATGGTGGGGGCTGGTGATAATGAACAAGAATTTTTTACTTTTATTTTCTTTGTTAAAACTTCTAACAGCAATGTAATGACTTGCATAAGGCCACAACTCAGGACAACCAAACATTTTAAAATGCCCACATGCCTATTTGTGAATAATAATCCCCTACTGCTTTTTAGCAGACAAAATGTTTTTCTTTCCTGGAAAAGGGTGAGTTTTGCATATTCCCCACCTATTTTATAATTGAATACATATACAAAGGTTGTCCAAATAATGTTATAAGCATTGAGTAAAATTTTGAAGAGCTTTGACATCAGGAACATTGTACCAGCTGTCACATATTTGAGGGCATATAAGTATAACTGCATCAATATGCACATGTACAAGCATGTACACCTGTGGACGTACGTGCACGCCCACTATTGTATGTATGATTAAAGAAATGCATTTAGTAGCAGGGGCGGTTGGTGGTAAAAAAAAAAACTTGGGGGGGTGCAAACAAACTAAAAAATGTAATTGGTGAAATCACTTGTCATGTTCCCCCTTCAGGTCTGCACTCACCAGAGGATGCTTTGCGTTCAACAGGAGGAGAAACTGGAACGGAAGGGATCACTGCTCCAGGTGGATGTGTGGAAGTGACGCAATGAATATTGATTTGCTAAATTCAAAAGTGGGAGGGTTCGGCCCACAGTTCTCTACACCCAGAGGACAATCTGTGACAAGCCAATTAGAGATCAGCCTCAAATCACATGCATTTCAAGTTTACGGACCCAATAGACACCTATTAGTCCGTAGCCCTGCACAGTGCACATACATAATAACGAAATACAGTTTTTATTTTCTTAATAAATGAAAATTTAACAGTTTTTAACATGTTAAAGTAGCTTCTTATTGGAAAACTAACTTTGGAAACTTTGGGGGGCGGGGGCTGTTTTAGTAGTTATATTACACCCACTGTGGCAGCTTCGCTCTAGGGCCAGCTGTTAGGGAGCCATCGAATCCTATAAACCAGTGAATAACCATGGCCAGGGCTTGTGGGGATATGTGGATGGGGGATAATCATAATCTTGAAGCTCTCTTTAAAAATAAGGGGGCCTCCCACTACCGCTTACTTCATATTTGAATTTGAGTAAGGAGAAAATAATAACAGTGAACAGTAAATAAACAGATTGACACTTTTAACAAGTCCTTGATGTAAATCCAATGTCAATAACAATGGCCTGCAATGCAGATCCTCATATAGGATACGCATTTAGTATAGATAATGGGAATTCACAAGCATTTGTAAGCAAAAAAACGAAAGAAGCAGCTGGAAGCTCCATACATTGGATGCAGGTTTTTCTAGCCTTTACTTATCAATTTGTTGGGATTGCAAATTATAGAGTGATAGATGTCAAAAAATCCCAGTAATGCTAATTTTGCCAGCATTAGTAGAGGTTGTAAAGCAATTATACAGATCGGAATGAAGACAATATCATTTTCAAAATTAGCATTGCTTTGGCTTATCTTTCAAAAGTCTGCCATTTTGCTTTTGTAGTAAGAGTGTGTGTGAATGTAGCTACACAGTTGGCATCCACCCATGGCATATTTACCAGTCTGGAAACAAGAAAGCTTGCCAGGTGTCCAGGGTACAAATGCTTTGCTTCTTCCCCAGAAGAATGGTATTCTTCATCACAGTTGTCACCACTATCATCAACATTATGATCACCACTAGAAGATGTGCTAGAGAAAGGTCAGCTTGTCCTTATGCTGTAAGGTCAATGGCATCCTCTCCCCTCCATTCATAATCATACAGTATTATGTTGTTGACTTTTCTTGTTCTTCCCAATATTTTCTATGAAGCATCACCTTAATGTTAGTCTGTAATAGCAACACAAAAGTAACTGATACCTTGTAGTTGGTCCTCCCACCCTGCTCATCAATTCATAGAAATCATATTACTGCTTCTATGAATGAAACAAGATCTATGAATGAAGGATGGGTGGATGATTGAAGGTCTGCCCCTGCCATTCATAGATCATGGTTCCATCATATAAGCTGTAGTAAGGTTTCTATGAATGGAACAGCTTGGTGGAAAGAGTGAAAATAGTCAGGCTCTCTGGATGAGAGTCTACAACAGTCCCTTAGTTGTATTACTGTAACTGCCATCACACTGGAAGATTATGGTGGTGACGGGGGTGGGAGGGACATAAATAGAGGAGGATTTAAACTAAAAGAAGAGGCATCAGCACAGGGTCACTTCATACTGACTGTAAGTTATGTACTGATTTTTCTGGGTTTTCTTTTTTATTATTGTGGCTGCACTTTAATGATATCAGCTTAGTAATTCAAAGAATAATTTTTTTTCGGGAAAAACCGGAAAACATATTTTTGCTGGATTTACACACTGAACTAATAAAATGAAATTAAATAAGGAACACACAAAAATGGAATTTGAGAGTCAAATATTTGCTTAATTTTGACTGTATGATCAGAGATGTCATGATGAAATGAGAAAGTCAAATAGCAGAATCATCTGAATATGTAAACAGTATACCTATCAGCATGTCAGTCACATTCCTAATCAAATATGTAAGGAACATATGATTTATGAAATTTTTCCATCATCATCACATTGTAAAGATCCAGGACAATATGGTGTAGCATCTTTCTAAAAAAAAAAAAAAAAAAAAAAAAAGTAATAAGAGGAGGTGGTAGAGGCATTAAGCAAAAACTGGGGCCAATATAAAGAGAACTGGAAATTATGCAGTTACTGGATGGAGACACGATAGATAGATAGATAGATAGATAGATAGATAGATAGATAGATAGATAGATAGATAGATAGATAGATAGATAGATAGATAGATAGATAGATAGATAGATAGATAGATAGATAGATAGATAGATAGATAGATAGATAGATAGATAGATAGATAGATAGATAGATAGATAGATAGATAGATAGAATGAACATATGCAATCCTATCTATGATGAAGGTAAAAAAAAAAAAAAAAAATTGAAGTTCATGTATCTGTTCCCTGATAGTGAGATGTCAAGCCGTTTTTTTTTTCTTCTAGTGGTACTTGTTCAACCCTGTAGTCACATGATTTACTTATTGGCTCATACTATTGTTTCCCAAAATAGAGTTAGTAGAGAAGAGACAAACCCACACTTGCCAGTTTTACTGTCTTGTGGTTTTTCGTTAAAGCCCCAGGCTTCACAGGTCTCCCAGATAATTAAGACAAAACTTGTTTTCAGTTCCTGTATATCTGTATTCCCTTCTGATCAGCTTCTCTTACCAGCGTGACACGGAGATGGCAAGGAGTAGTGCTTTTCTCTGTTAACTACACTGAACAAAATGCTGTTTGTTCTATCAATGTGCCGCCTCAAGGTTTTGGCACTTGACTCTTAAAAGTATGCCAATATTTATCTAAAAAATATAGCAAGCCTTTAAAAGCATCGAAACAGAAAATCAATATTCTTTCAAGTAGTTCAACATATGGCCTTACAAACTGCTGTAATTAAAGTGCAGACACAGTTGACCTCTCTAAGCATTTCTGTTCCTTTATTTTCTGCTAAAACAAATTCTTCAAGCACATAAGACTTATAAATATCACATTTTTTAAACACAATTAATAAAATTGATTTAGGCTACAGCTAACAATCACTTGGCTCCGATTGGTGAATCATACTTTTTTTGAATAAAAAAGATAACCAGGATGGCTAATGTGGCTTTTAGCACATATCTGAATTTACAGTTACAAAGGTTAATAAATAAAGCTATTGAAAAGCACACCAAGGTGATGTAACCTGTATATGCTATGTTGTCAAAAGTATTGGGATGCCTTTACACAGACAAGAACTTTAATGGCAACCCAGTCTTATATTGAATCAATATTGAGTTTGCCAACCCAAGAGTGAAAGTAAATATATCACTCAGCTTACATATATATGGGCCTATGGACAGCTGAGACTAATAATGAGAGCTGGCCACCAGGTAATATAATCAAAAGAAGAGTGACAATTTTGAAAAAAACACTATGGCCCCTGTACACACGACCGAGCTTCTCGGCAGAATCCAGTGAGAAGCTCGCTGGGATCCATATTCTGCCGAGAAGCTTGATCGTGTGTACGTTTTCGCCGAGCAAACTGTCGAGCGAGGCGTCGAGCCAAAATAGAGAGCAGGTTCTCTATTTCCTCGACGGGCCATAGGGACTAATGGCTTGACTCCTTTTTCGACAGCCTGGTCGACGAACTCGCGCGGCCGGCCGAGAACCTCGTCGGGCGGAACAATGGGTTTTAGTCCGACGAGGTTCTCGTACGTGTGTACGCCGCCTATGGGGGTTTTTACAAAAAGGCAAATCCACTTTGGAAAGTGCAGTCGCTGTAAATCTAAGGGGCAGATATGAAATGAGGGAAGCTCTGCTGATTTTATTATCCTATTATGTGCAAGCTAAAATGCTGTTTTTTTTTTTTTTCCTTGCATGTCCCCCCCAGAGATCTACAGCGACTGCACTTCCAAGTGCGCTTTCATTTGTAGTTTGCACTTTTAGTGCAAATTGGATTTGCCTTTAGTAAATAACCCCCAATATCTTTTACTTTTTGCTATAATAAATAACCTCAATTTAAAAAAAAATAATGTTTCTTTATCGTACATCACGGGACACAGAGCGCATAGTCATTACATATGGGTTATATGGGTACCTTCAGGTGTGGACACTGGTGTAATCAACTTCACAGGAAGTTCCTCCCTATATAACCCCCTCCCACTGAGAGTGCTTTAGTTTTTTCGCCAGTGTCTTAGGTGTTGGTCACGTCTAGCTGTCCCTCGGAGGTCTCGGGACCCAGGATAGCTAGCCGGATCCGTCCGAAGTGCTTCAAAGCCAAGGTGTACGGTACCCGGGCCCTGCTGGAGTGGGGTTTTGCCTATAATGCCTCTCCTTGGAGGGCTGGATTCTGGGCTCCAGTGCCTTAGTCTCTTCCAAGAACTAAACGCTACTGATGCCAGGATGCTATATAGGTCCAGGGGTGTGGGTTCCTTAACACAGGACCCCGTCCCTGAAGTCCAAGACAACCCCCACAGATGATAAAGATTGGGCCTCTTTGCATTTTGCAATACCCTGCGGCGTGGGAGCAGGTAAGAGGGAACCTGCGGGGACTTGGTTCGACAGTAGGTATCCCCCTGGGGGGGTACTGGGTAACTATGCCTAGTGGCATCAGCCACTTTCTCCACTATGTCTGTGTAGGCAGGATGGGAATACTATGTTTACCCAGATAACATGTATATATATGTATACTTGTGTAAGTTATATATTTGCTACTCACCCCATGTCCCCCCTGTTAACACAATACTGCAACCCCACATGTTTTTAAGAGGAAATTGCTGGTAAAAAACCCTGTTTCTTAGGAACCCCATGGGACAGCTTCCTCGCTATGTGTGCACTACAATAAGATAGTGCTTACCTGTGGTGTCTTGGTGCTGCCTAAACGCTGGGTCCATGGTTGTTTCCTCTGCACTGCTTCCTCAATGGTTTCAGCGTGTTCCACGCCGTTGTGCTCCAGCGCGATTGTGCGCGCTGTGCGCACGCCACGCACGCCGCTATAATTTATTGCGTTGCGTCGGGGGGGCGGGCCAGCAGCGTCAGGGTCTGTTTTAAAAAACAAATTTTTCCTGTCGTCTTTCCCCTGGAGGCAGAGAAGAAAGGATACAGAGCGTGCAGCTGGGTCTTTTGGCCACACAGGGACACCTAGTGGCGGTTTTGTGGATCTTCAGGTCTAGGACTTGACCTCCACTATTGACCAGAAAAAAAAAAAAAAAAGGAAGTTTTTTGCTTAAAGGGACTCAGCCTTAGATCCAGCAGTATCTGAGTCTACCTTGGACTCCGGCTAACGGGCATTGGTGTGTCAATACTCACAGGTTTCCTCAGTATTGCCACCTCCCAGGCGGGTAAAAAAAAAAAAAAAAAATTTTTGAAAAAAGAAAAGGGAAAAAGAGAGAAATTAGTTCTTTTCATTTTCCTCATACCTGCCCTCATATTGGTTACTCCTAGCTGCAACAGTCAGGTGTTGGCTATAGGGGTGACCCAAGGTTGTACAATGGCTCCAAGGGATCTGGACCAGCCAAGGCTGCTAAAGGTGCCAAAAAGCAAAAGGGGTCTCCATCGGGGTCAGAGGATTTGGGCCAGGCTTCTACGGCCCACCCTCGCCAGTTAGGACACCGAGTGGCATAGTACAAGAGCCATTGGGGGTGCTGGGGGCAGAGGCGGCCCCGATCCACCCCATTCCCATTTACGTGAAGGAAGAAATGCTAGCAGCCACCATGAGTGGGCTAGAGAAAAGGTTAACTGCGTTGTTTTCCCGTCCTTGCCCAAGTAGCAAGCGGGCTAGATCCCCCTCACCCAGTGTGGGGTTTTCAGATGCGGAGGTCTCCTCTTCAGAGGAACGGGACCCACAAGGGGATCAGGCAGACCCAAGTCCCGTTCAGACAAGGGAAAATTCCACTATAGATGAATATTTTTCGGCCTCTCAAGCGGAGAGCCTGTGGATCCAGTCTTTGACAGATATGGTTCGCACTGCCTTTAAACTTCCAGTGCCAGAACTAGTAGCCCCGGAGGTATCCTCATTGGGTTCTTTAAAGGCTCCATTAACTTGTGCGTCTTTTCCAATGCACCCCCTTCTGCGGAACGTGATTTACCAGGATTGGGCTCGACCTGATAGAATCTTTGTCCCTCCTAAAAGATTCTCTATTCTCTACCCTATGGAAGAGGAA
This sequence comes from Rana kukunoris, assembly GCA_029574335.1. Classification (NCBI taxonomy): domain Eukaryota; kingdom Metazoa; phylum Chordata; class Amphibia; order Anura; family Ranidae; genus Rana; species Rana kukunoris. Next base: position 7,142 of record JAJQKJ010000488.1, read on the forward strand.
TATGTAAAGAAATGGGCACTCCCTACAGTGGACGCGGCCCTTTCTCCGCGTGAATAAATCCCTGACTTGTCCGGTTGAAAATGTCCATATGTTCAAGGATCCGGTCGACAAAAAAATTCGAGACCCTACTGAAAGCAGCTTTCACCTCAGTAGGTGCCATGGTTCAGCCAGCAGTAGCAGCCATTGGTGTTTGTCAGGCCCTGAAGGATCAGGCAAAACATATATTATAGGACATGCCGGCTCAGCATACTCATGAATTAGCAGAATTCCCTAGGGCTCTCTGCTTTGCAATAGATGCTATTAAGGACTCCATCCAACAGGCATCCCGTTCATCTCTACTGATGGTTCACATGCGTCGCCTTTTGTGGCTAAAGAACTGGTCAGCAGAGGCACCCTGCAAAAAGCTTTTAGCAGGGTTTCCCTTTCATGGGGGAAGACTATTCGGGGAAGACCTAGATAAATATATCCACACCATATCAAGTGGAAAAAGTACTTCCTTACCGGTCAAGAAAAGACCGCGTGGGCCCACGTTTTAAACGACAGGCCATTGCAGGCCCCCTTCGACTTCCCGTCAGTATCGACGGCCTCCCGGGCGTTCAGCAGTTAATAGCCGCCCACAGGGACAAGCCGCGGCAAACAAGAGGCCCTGGTCTCGCAAGCCAGCTAAACCAGTCATCAAGTCAGATTCATGAAGGGGCGCCCCCACTCTCTTGGGTGGGGGGAGACTTCAGTTTTTCTCCGAAGTCTGGAGGGCCAGAATTCCCGACTCTTGGGTTCGGTCCGTAGTAGCCTCAGGCTACAAACTAGAGTTTCGAGAAATCCCCCCTCCTCATTTTCAGGGGTCAAGTCTTCCAAGCGACCCGTTAAAGAGGGCCTCTCTCGTAAAGGCGTTGGATCGCCTCTTGCTCCAAGGAGTAATTGTAGAAGTACCAACCCAAGAAAGGGGTCTGGGATTCTACTCCAACCTTTTTGTTATACCAAAACCCAATGGCGACGTCAGGCCTATATTAGACCTCAAACGCCTAAATCGCTTTCTAAGGATTCAGACCTTTCGTATGGACTCCATACGTTCAGTGACAGCCAGCCTGCATCAGGGCGACTTTTTAGCATCTATAGACATAAAGGATGCATATCTGCATGTGCCGATTTACCCAGCACATCACAAGTTTCTTCGTTTTACGATAAATCAAAGTCATTCCAGTTCGTAGCCCTCCCTTTCGGGTTGGCAACAGCTCCACGTCACAATCTAGTTTCAGGTGGCACAGCTCCACGTGCTCCGCAAAGGACAGAAGGGGCTTAGTCTTGGTCCTTGGAGGATACCTACCTGGACGATCGTCGATCTGGTTATCGACAGATCAGCTTCCAACCTTCAATCATGCAGTAGTCCGCACAGTGCGGCATCTAGAAGAGTTCGGGTGGATTGTGAACCAAGAAAAATCAAGGTTACAACCCACAAGACAGTTGGAATATCTAGGCTTTCGGTTAGATACAGAATGCCAAGAGGGTATTTTTACCTCAAGAGAAGATCAGGTCGTTGATTCAAACGATTCAAATAGTCTTAGGCAAAAAGAAGCCGACTATTCGCCTATGCATGCGACTGCTGGGAAAGATGGTGGCCGCCTTCGAAGCAGCGCCCTATGCCCAGATCCATACCAGAATTCTGCAGGCAGCTATTCTCTCTGCTTGGAACAAGTCCATACAGGCATTAGACCGTCCATTAGTTCTTTCCCCAGGAGTCAGGCGCAGCCTGTACTGGTGGCTGATCCCTCAAAAATTATCAAAAGGGAAAACCTTTTGCCCCATCTCGTGGAAAAATAGTAACCACAGATGCCAGCCTAACAGGTTGGGGGGCAATCTTAGGAAAACGGACCCAGCAGGGACAGTGGTCAGAGGCCCAAAGTCTGCTTCCCATCAATGTCCTAGAGATCAGAGCTGCTCGGTTGGCCCTGGTCGCCTGGACTCTCCCCCTGCAGGGTCTGCCAGTAAGGATACAGTCCGACAATGCCACGGCGGTGGCATACATAAACCACCAGGGGGGCACAAGGAGCCCGAGCGGCTCAAAGGGAAGTAAACCTGATTTTTTCATGGGCCGAAGCCCATGTACCCTGCATCTCAGCAGTATTCATCCCAGGGATAGACAATTCTCAAGCAGATTTTTTGAGTCGTCAACAGTTACTCCGGGAGAGTGGTCTCTTCACCCCCAGGTATTCCAAGAGATTTGCCAAAGATTCGGAGTTCCCGATGTGGACATCATGGCAACAAGATTCAACAAGAAGTTGGAAAAATTCGTATCCCGAGCCAGGGACCCCTCGGCCTACGGGACCGATGCGTTGGTTTGCCCTGGCACCAGTTTTCTCTCCTGTATGCGTTCCCTCCACTACAGATGATTCCCCGCCTTCTACGAAGGATCAGGGTGGAGCGCAGGCCAGTGATCCTGGTGGCCCCAGCCTGGCCCGGAAGGGCTTGGTACGCACTCATCGTGAGGATGTCAGTAGGGGCACCGTGGCCACTCCCCTGCGCCCAGATCTGCTGTCTCAGGGCCCGATCTACCACCCTGCTTCACAGCAGCTAAATTTGATGGCTTGGCGGCTGAATCCCTAATTCTTAAGGGCAGAGGCCTCTCAGCCCAAGTCATATCTACGTTAATTCAAGCTAGAAAGCCAGTCTCTAGAAATATCTATTACAGAGTCTGGAGAACCTATGTGGAGTGGTGCGAGTCTCAAGGAGGGCATCCTCGCAAGTTTTTTATTGACAGGATCTTGCGATTCCTCCAGGTTGGCGTTGACAAGGGGTTGGCTCTTAGTACTCTAAAAGGGCAGGTGTCTGCCTTATCGATATGGTTTCAAAGGCCTTTGGCCACACATTCGCTTGTGAAAACCTTTTTGCAGGGGGTCTTGCATGTAAATCCCCCTATTAGAGCTCCCCTCTGCCCTGGAATTTAAATCTGGTCTTGTTAGCTTTACAAAAGCAGCCGTTTGAACCTCTGACAGAAATCCCTCTTGTGCTGCTAACCCGAAAGTTGGTTTTTCTTGGTGGCTATGGCTTCGGCCAGAAGGGTCTCCGAGCTGGCAGCCTTGTCTTGCAGGGAACCGTACCTGATTCTGCATAAGGACAGAGTGGTTCTGTGGCCTCAGCCTTCTTTCCTTCCTAAGGTCATATCCAGTTTTCACTTGAATCAGGACCTAGTCCTACCATCCTTCTTTCCTACTCCCCAGTCCAGAGAGGAAAGACTGCTTCATACTTTGGACGTGGTCCGAGCCATGAGGGTCTATCTCAAGGCTACAGAAAAGATTCGGAAAACAGATGTGCTTTTCGTTCTCCCGGATGGCCCCAAGAAGGGTCAGCCGGCTGCCAAGTCTTCCTTGGCTAGGTGGATTAAGCAGCTGATTTTTCAGGCCTATGGTCTGAAGCGCGTTCCACCTCCCTTATCAGTTAAAGCCCATTCTACGAGGGCCATGAGTGCCTCCTGGGCGGCACACCATCAGATTCTCTATGGCACAGGTTTGCAAACGGCAACCTGGTCTTCCGTACATACGTTTACTAATTTTATAAGTTGGACGTCGCAAAGGCTACGGACGCAGCATTTGGGCAGGCGGTCCTACGGGCAGCAGTATAGAATCCTCTGGCCCGGTTCACGCCCCCTTTTTTTCTTTCTGGTGGAGCTATTTTTTACTCCTGATATATTTTCTGTTTGGCTATTTTTGGCTTTACGGTCTCCCTCCCTTCATGGAGCATTGCTTTGGGACATCCCATATGTAATGACTATGCGCTCTGTGTCCCGTGATGTACGATAAAGAAAAAGGGATTTTTAATAACAGCTTACCTGTAAAATCCTTTTCTTGAAGTACATCACGGGACACAGAGCTCCCACCTCTCTTTTTGGGGAACATTGTGTAACCTCAGAGAAATTGCTTGCTACAAAACTAAAGCACTCTCAGTGGGAGGGGGTTATATAGGGAGGAACTTCCTGTGAAGTTGATTACACCAGTGTCCACACCAGAAAGGTACCCATATAACCCATATGTAATGACTATGCGCTCTGTGTCCCGTGATGTACTTCAAGAAAAGGATTTTACAGGTAAGCTGTTATTAAAAATCCCTTTTTTCCTCAGTTTAGGCCGATATGTATTATTCTACATATTTTTAGTAAAAAAAAATCTCAATAAGCGTATATTGTTTAGTTTGCGCAAAAGATCTAGCATCTACAAAATAGGGGATAGTTTTATGGCATTTTTTATTATTATTATTATTTTTACTAGTAGTAATGGCGGTGATCATCAATTTTTATCGGGACTGCCATATTTCTGTGGACAAATCAAACACTTTTGACACATTTTTGGCACCAGTGACAATAATAGAGCGATCAGTGCTATAAAATGCACTGATTACTGCATAAATGTCATTGTCAGGGAAGGGGTTAATACTAGGGGGCAATCAAGGGGTTAACTGTGTTCCCAAGGTGTTGTCTAGCTGGGGGGGGAAGGGACTAACTAGGAGGAGAGAGAGAGAGATCAGTGTTCATACGTAGTATGAACACATGATCAGTCTCCTTACCCCTTAGAGAACCGGGATCTGTGTGTTTCTTATTTCCTGTTTCTCCTCAGTAAACTTCACACCATCATCCGATTGGTGGTTAGTCAGCCAGAACAGCTTACTGAACAGCTTACTATAGATAGGACTGCAGAATACAGAGAGCCTTGACGGGGCCTGCAGCTTACACATGCATTTGCAATTGCGTGCAACTAAACCTCTGTTTTTAACATACACTGTTAGACAGGTGAATTTGGTTGGTTGCTGATTGGTCGGTAAGTTTGAGCCTGGATATTCCATGTTTTTATATGAACAGCTTACTGAGAAGGAACAGGAAGTGAGAAAGACAAAGAAAAAAAAACATTTAGAAGGGAAATCGAAGGAAAAGGTAAGTGAACCAACAATGCACTAGCTTATAGGAACCTATTTAGAAAATAAAAAATGAAACTTTACAACCCCTTTAAGATGAATGTGGGAGGGTGGCTATCTGGAATTCATAGAACAGCTTAAAGTTGCTAATTTAGTCAAACAAAAAAGAAATCAATTTATATAGTCAAGAAAAAGGAAAAAGATTACCGCGCTAAATATCTAAATAATAAAAAACAACAAAAAGCTGCAACAGCTGAGTGTTATACACACACAATAATAAATGCAAAAAAAATAAAAAATAAAAATGCAAAAAAATGTGAAGTTGCGCTGTTTATATAGTCAGACCAATTAAGTGGATCAAATAGTTTTCTGCATCACTAATGACAACGTTCATAATTGGTGGGGTACCCCTAACCATAGCTTGCTAAAGACTCAATATTCAGATACCAACTCTCCAAAGTGTAATCATTGCAGTTGGTTTACTAAAAAAACAAGACTTTTCACTTTTTTAAAGTGTCCAAGCTAAGTGAATTTTCACTTTGAAAAGTGCATGCTTACTTAACTATATGAATAAGGTGAAGCTGTGTTCAAACATCTATGTGCCCGCAAAAATCTTTTTATTTTATTTCATTTTATTTCCTTTACACGTTTCGATATTCAAGATGAACATTACCTTATATTAGCTTCAGCCAATTCCAATTACTAATCATTGACAGTGTTTTGGTATGTTAACTTTCCTGTACGTATTTTATACATCGACTTAAAAAACTCTTAATTTGAAGAGTATCCGACAATAATAGCGACAGGAAAAAACTCATTGGACTGGATTTATTAAAGACAAATAAACGGTGCACTTTTGAAGTGCAGTTACAGTCTGCTGGCCTTTAGTAAATCTGCCCCAGTGATTTGATTAATAGGGAATTATTTAGTTACCAAAGGCAGAGACATTCCACAGTTAACACAGATACTACCAATATAATGATATCTATTTAACCCCCCTGGCGGTATTCCTGAGTCTGACTCGGGGGTTACATTTCTGTGCTGCGATCGGTAACCCCGAGTCAGACTCGGGCTCGCCTCGCAGCATCCACAGGCATGGTTTTCTTACCTTGTCCGTGGATCCAGCGATGCATCCGCGCTGTGTGAGCGAGCTGCGTCCTCGCTCGATTCACACAGTGTCCCCGAGTGACGTCGAACTCCGTTCCCTGCGACGTTACGACGCACGGGGGCGGATAACGGCGCCAAATTCAAAAATGTAAACAAAGATTACAGTACTGTATGTAAAAAATACACACACCCCTTGTCCCTAGTGGTCTGTCCAATGTACTTTTATAAAATAAAAACTCTTCTTTCAGCCTGCAAACAGGAGATTGTCCATAGCAACCAAAAGTGTCCCTTTATGTAAAAAATGGTTTTAGAGCAGCTAAAAAACAGCGATAATAAATTATAATCACTTGCAGAATTGAGCAATAGCGATTTGTTGGGAAATTCGTCATAAAAAAATAAAAGTAATGACAGCGACAATTCTGCAACTGAGCAAATTTCAGTGTTTTTCATTTGATTACATTATTGAATAATTTTCATTATAATTACATTATTGTTTGTTATAATTATTTATAGTTATTTATTATATTATAATTTATGATTTTGTGTTTCAAACTTTTTCATACCCGAGATGTCTACTAGACTCTTGTTTGGTCAGATTTAAGTGAGTTATTCCTAAGAATTACAAGCCCACAATATAGGACGCCAAATTTCCTTGCAAAATAATGGTACCGCTTTCAGCACCTAAAATCTGACAGAATCATACCGCCAGGGAGGTTAAGATGAGAGTAAGCTGTGTTTAAAAAAGAAAAATAAATAAATGCAAAGATCATATTATTATAAAATAATCACTAACACCCAAAGTTATAGCAATTTAGGACATTGTATTATTGGCTGGAAATAGCAGGAGGTAGCATAGTGAGGTGAAATGTTAGACTTCAGAAAAAGAAACAACAGTGTTTATTGAAGCTTTTCTACTGCACATAAATCAGCTTGATAAAACAAGTCATTTGCTAATACAGCAAATTAGCCTTATTATATCACCACAGGAAACAATACACTGAGGAACTGATGAAACAACACTACACAGGACAAAACCACCATGGCAACACAGGCTAAACCTGCCATTAACTCTTCTCAAAAATATAATAGGGCTTTCACTCTGTAATGGATATGGAAAGTACCTTTTATATGCAAAATAACCAGCTTACAAATTCCATTTTTACAAACTTCTGTAAGCTACATTGGCTGTTTAATGAAAGCTATGCATGTAGATTTAAATACTTCTAGTCTTAAATATTATTTTGATTCATAAAAAAGATGTGATCCAACACACTGCAAGGGGGGTTAATCCACGGTGTCATTATTTAAATGCAATCTTTGCTTGCAAAGGTAACTTTAAAGGTTTTGGGTTCATGTTATTTTTTAAGTGTATGCATTTTTAAAATGATATTTTTTTTACTAAACGCATGAATTTTACAGGAGAAAGGAATATTGTAATACATGTTGGCGCTATATACATACTATATTTAAAAATAATAATAATAATAAGATCGCTGATGGAGTGCGACAAAGCGAAGGGCACTATTCTCCACGTATGGGGGACATGCCCCTAGATTGGCGTAAGGTGCACGACATAAAGATTGTGATTTCTTCACTCCCGCCAGAGTTTTTATCAGCATGGTACCTCCTTAATTTCCTTAACCACTTGCCGACCGGCTAACGCCGATATACAACAACAGAATGGCATGGCTGCGCAAAGCAACATGACCGTGCCCGGGTAGGGGTACAATGTACCCCATTACCAATTCACGAAGGGGACTTATCAGAATCTGTAGTTCCCATTTGTTTAAGAAGGCTTCCAGATCTGGGGATCCCCAAGCATTTTTTTTATTTTGGTTTAGGGTTTCCCTTAATATTCATACCAGACCCAAAGAGCCTGGTAATAGACTACGGGGGGAACCCATGCTGTTTTTTTCAATGACGTTTGCAGGACCCAGGTCCCCAAACACTTTTTATGACAATAACTTGCATATTAGCCTTTAAAATTAGCACTTTTGATTTTTCATGTTTGTGTCCCATAGACTTTAACTGTGTTCAATTTTTTGCCTGTTCGCATGCTCTACTGCGAACCGAACCAGGGGTGTGTTCGGCTCATCCATAGCTATCACATTCACATGCACATACAGGCTCACTTTGGCCATGGCAAGCATGTGTATATTGCTTTATAAGCTGGTTTAAGTGAAAGTTTGCTGTAAATTACAAATAGCCATACTTATGCTGCCTAGTTTTTTTTTTTTGGCACATGTATCATTCCTCAACTTGAGGCTGAGTTCATGGAAAAAGCCAATGATTTAAGGCATTATATTAGGTTTATGGATGAGCTTCGGGTTTGGATGTGTGAACCCAGATTTTGTTCAGGTTGTTAAACAGCAAACTGTTGCCATTCTCTGTTATAGTAAACAACTACCAATAATAATGTTGTCAAATATTGTATTTACCTCTGAGCTTCCCTGTCTTAACCTCAAAGTGTAAAAATGAAAGGGGTCGTAAACCCTCATTTTTTTAAACTAAAAATTATAGACATATCTATACTTACCTGCTCTGTGCAATCGTTTTGCAATGAGCAGCCCCGATCTTCTTCTGGGGTGCCCCACCAGCGCATCAGGCCCCTCCTCTTCATCATATACCATACACCCATGCGGGTTCGCTCCACTGCTATCAACCTGTTCAATGAGGAATGAGACAGCAGCTCCAGGAGCTGCTGCACTCTTGCACATTTCTGGATCAGATTGGGCTCAGGTAAGTAAAAGGAGGGGTCTGGGGCGAGCTGCAGCACAGAAGGTTTTTCCCCTAATGAATATAATGCATTAGACCCCTTACACTGAGGAGTTTTTCAGGCGGTACAGCGCTAAAAATAACGCCTAAATACCGCCTGAAAAACTCCTGCCCAGCCTTCTCAATGTGAAAGCCCGAGGGCTTTCACACTGAGGCGATGAGCTAGTGATGCGCTAGCAGGAGAGGAAAAAATCTCCTGCAAGCAGCATCTTTGAAGCGGTATACCGCTCCTTCACCGCTTCTTCCCATTTAAAACAATGGGAAACTGCAGTAATACCGCCTGCAATGTGCCTCTGCAGAGGCGCATTGCGGGCGGTATTAACCCTTTACCGGCTGCTAGCGGGGATTAATACCGCACTGCTAGCGGCTGAATCCTGCGGCAATTCCGACGGTATAGTGCCGCTATTTTAGCAGCGCTATACCGCCACCGCGCCTCCCGCCCCAATGTGACAGGGGCCTTAAGGTGAAAAAACTTGAGGCTTTACAACCACTTTAAGCTGCTGTGCTTATTACCAGTGATGATAGTGAATAAATGTTGTTAGCATAAAGCCTAGCATTTCTAGTGTTCTCAAACTTAACACATAACAAAGTGGGCTCTTTTTTTATGATATGCACAGTTTTATTTATACTTATATTTGGTTATTGCAGAATATGATTCTTATTATTTTCATTGCTGATGTATAACTTCAATTGTTATTTCATGGTTTACATACTTTATATAGATAGTATCTGCTAAGGCTGAGAACTTGGATCGCTGGGCTATATACTTACAGCATTCATTTATTTACACCGCCGATAATTAGCACAACAGCTTAGGTTAACACTTTTAGTTTAGAAACAGAAGCAGGAAGTAAATAACGTTTTTGACAAAATCATTGTATACCTTTTATTAGGATTGTATAAACCTCAAGTGTCCAGCTGAGCAGAATGGATCAAGAAAGTGGCAAATATAATTGTGGTTGAGGAATATATGGCTAAGTGCAAAGGGAGGTATGAGAGATTCTACATTATATGGACCACCTGGATTCATTACAGTTCCTCTGCCTCAGGTGCAATTGCTGCATCTTTAACCACTTAAGGACCGCCTACTGCACATTTACGTCGGCAGAATGGCACGGCTGGGCACATCAACGTATATATATTTTTTTTTTTTAAAGTGTATTTTTGTGCGTGAACTCGAGAGAGAGGAGCCGGACAGCAGGAGTTGGGAGTAGGCAGACCCTCCCCCCGGAGGCAATCGCCATCCTTCTCCATGGTAATGGCGGGTGTGAAGGGGGGCCTCCCACTCACCCCGTCCTACCTGCTCCTCTTGGGAGCCCAACTGGGGCCCAACAGGACCCCAATGGGGCAGAGGGACTCCCCCTATGAGGGAGTGAGGGGGCCTAGCCCACCCAGCCAGCCCCGTAGGTCCTTCGCCTCTCTTATTTTAGGAGACCGCATGGCCAAAGTGCATGTGTTTTAAAACCAATTTTGTGTGCGTGCAAGTGTGGTGGTTTTGTGGGGGGGGGTGGGCGTACTAAGCACAGGCGTACCTTGCATAGCACACCCACCGGGAGCCGGGCTGAGACCACCAAACTCAATTCACATGTAGCCGAGACCGGGATCCGAACCCTTGGCTGCAGAGGTGAATGGCTTGTCAGCGCAGTGCCAATCACGTTGAGCCACCACAGCTCCCTTCACATCAACGTATATATACGTTGATTTTAGTACCCAGCCATGGGTCACGGGCGCGCGCCCGCGGCGCGCTCCCGTGACCTGGTCCGAAGCTCCAGGACCGGGACCGCGGGATTCGCGGGACCCGATCGCCGCTGCAGTGCGGCGATCTGTCCCTGGAGCGGAAGAACGGGGAGAGCCGTGTGTAAACACGGCTTCCCCGTGCTTCTCTGTGGCCGCAGCATCGATCGCGGCATCCCTGTAATAGGGGGACGCGATCGATGACGTCACACCTACAGCCACACCCCCCTACAGTTGTAAACACACACACAGTCACAGCGAAAGTTACAGCGCCACCTGTGGTTAACTCCCAAACTGCAACTGTCATTTCCACAGTAAACAATGCAATTTAAATGCATTTTTTGCTGTGAAAATGACAATTGTCCCAAAAATGTGTCAAAATTGTCCGAAGTGTCCGCCATATTGTCGCAGTCACGAAAAAAATCGCTGATCGCCGCTATTAGTAGTAAAAAAAAAATAATCAATAAAAATGCAATAAAACTATCCCTTATTTTGTAAACGCTATAAATTTTGCGAAAACCAACCGATAAACGCTTATTGCGATTTTTTTTACCAAAAATACGTAGAAGAATACGTATCGGCCTAAACTGAGGAAAAAAATTTTTTTTTTATATATTTTTGGGGGATATTTATTATAGCAAAAAGTAAAAAATATTGTTTTTTTTTTTAAATTGTCGCTCTATTTTTGTTTATAGCGCAAAAAATAAAAACCGCAGAGGTGATCAAGTACCACCAAAAGAAAGCTCTATTTTTGGGGAAAAAAGGACGCAAATTTTGTTTGGAAGCCACGTCGCACGACCGCGCAATTGTCAGTTAAAACGACGCAGTGCCGAATCGCAAAAAGGGGCAAGGTCCTTTACCTGCATTTTGGTCCGGGTCTTAAGTGGTTAAATGTGCCCCTCCCCACCCCAGCCATTACTAGCCAAAGGGGTTCTGTGTAAGTTGAAGGAAGAGAGAAAAGATCCCTGGTGCCGCACATCCACAGAGTTCTATGGTGGTATGAGAGAGAGAGCCTCAGCCTGTGATCCGACCAGGCCACGTCTCCAACGCGTTTCACTTTACCCCTTAGAGCTTAGTACTTTGCTTACAGTGATCACTTCTGCTGGAAACACATAATTCTACTAATTGAAAGCCACACAGCTTGGTGATAGGTCTGCATCCTAGTTGACATGCTATTTATTTATGATGTTAGTTTTTTGGGGGGTTCTGGAAACCCATTGTTTAGTTTATTTATTTACTTAGTTTTTATTTATTTGTACCGTTATGCACATGACATATGCAATGCAAGATGGGACACCGCTTCCTCTTTGTGTACCTTTATAATCCATGTGCGCTCCCTGTGCTCATCATTATTTGCTGTTCCTAATTCTTTTTTGTGGGTGTGTACTCCAGATACTGCCTTTTTTTTCACATATATTTGACAACCTATGTCTCCTTATTTGACTGTAACATTCTGTGCGCACTCACCTGATAGAATGCCTATGCCAATTCCTTAGATAAAGATTATATAAAAAAAATTGAAATGTGAATATAGATGATATTTTTTAATCAGTAAATTTTTATTCAGGTTTTCAGATTACATGACAGACAAACATTTAGTCACGCAAGGAGTCGCGACGTATGGGTAGAAATAATGCAGTAGTGATATGGTAGTCAAACAATGTCTCAAATAATACAATAGTGAGTAACACTGAGTAATAAGGCACAGTAGGTACACTAGTTCCAAAGTATAGACAGGTATTGAACCAGGGGATCTATAAGGCATATATGCCAGAGGGTCTTCTCCTTCACCGGTCACCCCCAATTGGGTTCAAGGCTGCGACCGGGGCCGGAGTCGACCCTCCTTGGCTGGAGCAGCACAGGTATTTCAAGGTAAAACAAGTGGAGACATGCAGTTTCGTTTATACCAGGTGGACCAATCGTGCCACTTCCTAGCTACGCTAGCTTTATTCACGTCCCTGAGTGCTAATGTCGTCTCGTAGGTGTAATGTAGTTGGGTAGTTTGTATAACATCTCCTACAGTAGGTGGTAGTGGGCGTTTCCAGTTCCTCGTTATGCATAGTCTAGCCGATAAGAGAATGTGTAAGATAGTGTGTTTTGACTCAGCAGGGTATCCCTCCATACCTAGTGACAAAAGTGCTAGCCCAGGCTTGGGGTGAGCTACAGAGTGCGAGGCCTCGGAGATCACTTGGAAGACCGATGTCCAAAAGGGGGTTATTATTTTGGGGCAGCCCCAGAATATATGGAGCAGGGTCCCCTGAGAGCCACAGTGTCTCCAACACCTATCACTCTGCCCCTTACCGAATTTAGATAGCCGTGCCGGGGTCAAGTACCATCTCAGTGAAATTTTTGAAGAGAGTTCCCAAAGGGTAGAGCAACTAGTAACTGTATAGACTGATTTGCAGGCTTTGGCCCATTGTTGTGAAGTGTAGGAGGAGCGACCTAGGTCTGATTCCCATTTAAGTAGGGGGGTCGTTTTCTCAAATAAAAGTTTTTTTTGGAGAACATTATAAAAGAGCGATATACCTTTCTGGGAAGAGGAGGGGTTGTTGAGGAAGAGCCATGTAGGTAAGGGTATGTAGCGATCCCATTGGGGGGAAGTAGTCAGGAAGTGTGTAGTTCTAGAGTGCAGGTATATATCCTTGTCAGGCAAGTTGTATGCAAGTTGTAAGTCGGAGAAGGATTTGGGGCGACCTTTATCTAAGATATCATTTAAAAATAGTATGCCGTGGTCATGCCATTGTTTATAAGATATCATAGGTATGTGGTGTTGTAAGGTCTCAATCGGGATCTTCAAAGCTGTATTGTCGGAATATCCATGGCAGAGGTGGACAAATTTATTCCACGTCTTGACCGTGGCTGCCATAGTAGGAGATACAGAAGAGGGGATTTTAGTGGATGTGGTGGTAAACAGCAACCATGGGGCTAGGCCTGTGCCAGGTGTGAGGTTGGATTCCAACCGCCCCCACGCGGTGCACGGTGTGGCTGTAAACCACTCCCTGGATTGGGTAAGGACGGATGCCATGTAATAGTGTTGGAAATCAACGTATCCAGTGCCACCTGCTTTGCGAGTTTTAATAAGGGTGGAGTGAGCGCATCTAGCTCTCTTACCTTGCCAGATATAGGAGGATAAGATAGACTGGGGCGATTTAAAGTATTGGGCAGGGACAGGAATGGGTAGGGTCCTGAAGAGGTAGAGGATACGGGGTAGATGAAACATTTTGAATGCCGCCAAACGACCTGTCCAGGACAATTCCTGGGACGCTAGTTTGTGGAGATCAGATTGAAGCTTGGTGCGAAATGGGATATAGTTGTGGTGGAACAGGTGATAAGGAGCTTTGGTTAATTGTATGCCCAGATATGTTATGCTTGTATCAGTCCATGAATATGGGAAACGCTGTTGTAGTAGCAGAGTTGCAGGGGTATTCACGCCTAAATTTAAAATATGGCATTTGGAATCGTTAATCTTGTAATAGGACACTCTACTAAAGCGGGCTAACGTCTCTTGAACAGCTGGGAGTGAGGAAGATGGGTCAGACAGCATGAGTATGACGTCATCAGCGAATAGGCTGATTTTTTGTTCATGTCCTCCTGCTGAGATTCCAGTGACAAGCGGATTCGATCGTATGGACTGGGCTAGTGTTTCCATTAATAAGTTGAAAATTAGGGGGGACAGGGGGCACCCTTGCCTAGTTCCATTGGTAATTTTGAAGGGCGATGACAGAGAGTCTGCCGAGTAAACTTGGGCCGAGGGGTTAGAGTAAAGGGCCATGATTGTGTTATGTATCTGTCCCTTGAATCCAAACTTCAAAAGAACTGAGGATAGGAACCCCCAATGTACCCTGTCAAATGCTTTTTCAGCATCTAGAGACAGGAGTACAGAGGGGGTCCCGGAGAGTGTTGCTTGGTGAATGACGTTCACCATTCTTCTTGTGGCGTCCGACGCCTGTCGGCCTTTAGTGAAACCTGATTGATCAAAGTGGATAAGTGTAGGGAGGATGTCGGTCAATCTGTTGGCTATTAATTTGGCATATAACTTGGCATCTACATTTAGTAGGGAAATGGGGCGGAAGTTTTGAGGTAAGGATGGGTCTTTGCCCGGTTTCGGGAGAGTGACTATTATGGCATTCAGCATGTCTGGTGGGAAGGAAGAGACCGCTGCAGCTGAGTTGAACATTTCGCAAAGGGTGGGGGTTAGGATCTGACTGAATTTCTTATAATATTCCCCGGTGAACCCATCGGGCCCCGGTGATTTAGCGTTGGGAAGGTTAGTAATAGCGCGGTTAAGTTCAGTGTGCGTAAAGGGGGCGTTAAGGGTCTCCAGTTGCTCGGGAGATAGGGAGGGGAGGTTAACAGTCTCCAGAAATGAGTCTATGTCGTGACAGGACGGTTGATGGGTGGATGTGTCATTTTTTATATTGTATAAATCAGCGTAGTACGCACTGAAGGCGTTAGATATTTCATCGGGTTTCATTAATTTGGCTTTGGTGTGAGGGTGAAATAGATAAGGTATTTTCGCCTTAAGTCTATGGCCCCGTATTTTGGACGCTAACATTTTACCTGCTTTGTTTCCCGTAGCGTAGAATGTGGCTCTAACTCTCGTATAGGCCTTCTCAAAGGATTCTAGCAGTAAAGAACGCAGTTCATGTCGTAAGTCAAAGATCTTGGCCTGAAGAGAGGGAGAGGGACATAGTTTGTTTTGGGAGTCTGCGGAGTCAAGTTCAGTAGTGAGCTGATCAATCTTTTTTGCCCTGGCTCTTTTGGCTCTAGCACCTAGCTGTATAAATACGCCCGAATGACGGCTTTATGGGCGGCCCACACGACCACCGGGTCAGACACGGAATGGGAGTTTATGGAGAAGTATTCCTCCAGACGTTGTTGTATAATGTTGGCAGTGGATGGGTCTCGGATCAGGGAATAATTAGCTCTCCAGAGATAGGAGTTAGTCTGTGGGGACTTTGAATCAATAGTGATGCTAATCGGGGCATGGTCCGACCAGGTGGTGGGGTGGATCACCGAGTCCGAAATTCTGTGGAGCAACGATCGGTCAGATAAAAACAGGTCTATGCGCGAGTAGGTGTTGTATCGCGGGGAAAGGTAAGTGTAATCGCGTTCGCTCGCGTGACAACACCTCCACACGTCAAACAAATCATTAGTAGAAATAAAGTTTTTCAGGGGAGGTATGTGCCTTTTTGCACCTGCTGTGGAGTCCAGATCTTGATCCGGAACAAGATTAAAGTCCCCGCAGATCAGAAGGTGCCCCTTTTGGGAGCTCTTGATTGTTTTCAAGACAGATTTAAGAAAGGACATTTGTCTTTGGTTTGGAGCATAGATAGAGGCCAATGTGTATTGGATGCTGTTGATCATGCATATTAGAATAACATATCGGCCTTCTGGGTCAGAGATACATTTCTGTAGTTGAAAGGGAACAGTGTCTCTGATGGCGATTAGTACTCCCCTTTGTTTTTTCGAGTAGCATGAGTTGAAGATGTGAGGAAATTGTTGGTTTTGGCAACGTGGGTGCAGATCTTGGAGGAAGTGAGTCTCTTGGACGCAGAGGATGTCGCATTTAAGTGAAATAGCCGTCTTCCACAAAGACGAGCGTTTAACTGGGTGGTTTAGCCCCTTTGCGTTTAGGGACAAGATGGTGAAAGACATGGTGCTGGAACAGGGGTGTAAAGTGCAAGGATTAGACTTACAGTTAGAAGAGGAAGTGCAGCCGAATTCGGACCTCCTGAAGATGTAGTGACAGGTCGTGCGATGAGAGGGAGCACTCAGGGAACTGGTCTTATCAGATGGCTGTAGTGATCAGGTCTTGGACGTGTAGAGGAATCCCAGTGGCGTGTTAGGAACTACTGTGCGGCGATTAAAGATAGAAGATAGAGTTAATGGAAAAAAAAGAATATTAAAACAAGTAACAGTTCTCAGCAGGTCAGGATGAATCTCGAGCTGAGTAGGTTTGGGGTAAAGTTCAGGCTCCAGGAGCAAACGTAACAACAACAATAGTAAATCGAGCAACATAACAAACTGCCTGCCGGCATAGGATTTGTGGTGCCCTAAGCCTTGTATAGGTTTAGGCAATCAATGCGAGTTGGCGGTGGAGCGAGCCTCGTGGCGGGGTTTTTTTTGAGATGAGGAGGATCTTCCTGGTGGGTCAGCGTATTCTTCCGGAGGTTTCGGGATGATGCCCCATGAAAGTAGCAATTTTGTGCCCCCTTGTACTGTGGATATGGTATGCGGAATGCCGTTGTGGGTCACCAAAATCGTGGCAGGGTGACGCCATTTGTATACGATCTTGTGGTTCGCCAGAGCCTTGGTCACAGTTTTCAGTTGCCTCCGCATCTGAAGAGTGTGTTGGGACAAGTCTGCGTACATTTGAACCTCAGCATATGGGGCAGGGAGCTTCTGGATAGTGCGAGCCTTGTATAGGATTTGTTCTTTCGCTTGATAAAAATGGATGCGCATGAGGACATCCCTCGGGACCGTGTCAGCGAGGTGGCGTGGTTTAGGAATCCTGTGGATGCGGTCTATAGTCAGTTCAATAGGGGACAAGTCGGGCAATAGAGTGGAGAACAGATTAGTTGCAAAGGCGCGGAGGTCCGTAGGAAGGACAGTTTCTGGGACCCCCCTCATTTTTATATTATTGCGCCTAGATCTGTCCTCGAGGTCCGCTAGTTTCATTTTAACCCATTCAGTGTCATCCCTGTGGGCCTCATTGGCATCGACTAGGTCATTCACTATGTCGGTACATTCCTCCATCTTTTCTTCCATATATGTCACCCTGTCTCCCATATGCTGCAAATCTGTGGAGAATCCCTGCATTAGAGAGGACAGGTTGGTCATCAGAGAGGATTGCAGGAGCAGCAGCATATCCTTCATGGTTGTGTCCAACACAGACTGCCCTGATGTGGGGAATGCTGCTATGGAAGACTGTAATGCGGCAATGGCGTCAGCGTTATGCAGGGGGTTACTCACGGTTCCGACCTGGAGTGTGGTGTCCAAGCGCATCCGCGCTTTCGCTGGGCTCCGGGTATCCGGGGACAGTGGAGGGGCATTTGAACGTGGTGGACGTGGAGGGGATGTCAGACCTCCTTCCGAATCTCCCGGACCACTACTAGGAAGGTCTGTGTAGGCCGAGGATGTTCGCCGTGAGGTGCCGTCAGCGCCATCTTGGGCAGGTCCACGCCGCGCTTGCTGGAACGAGAAAGCTGAGAGCTTTTGTATAAACCGTTCCTCCTTCCGCTTGCGGGACATCGTCTCTCCGAGTTCCAGAGGGTGTCCCACGGCAGTTTAGGTAGTCGATGGAGCGGGCAATCTGCCTTTTCGTCGTCGCTTCAGAGCCGGCTAGCAGGAGCTCGGGACTTATGCTGCCATACTGCTCGCGCGCAAGCCACGCCCCTATAGATGATATTTTGAAGGGATAAAGCAGCATGCACATAAGGATAGATTGGAAAACACATTTAGACATTTTAAGTATATTACGGAGAAACAAATGCAGCTTTGGTGGGATCTTATTATGTTAGAAAAATACCGTATTAAAAAGAGGGAATTACTCCTACCGGTAAAAGACTCCCACCCAATGATGGGTTAACAGACCTTGAATCTATGAATGAATGGTTTAATTTATCTAATCAATGTGAATGAAAACTACCTGGACTCTTAACACAAAGAAAGAAAAGAAAATTAGAGAAGGTGGATACTAGTATTCGGGAATTTAGAGAGAAATTAACCCCTTTTATTACCTCAATGAATATGTAAATCATTTAAAAAAAGTTTAATCAAGAAGGATCAGGAGGTAAAAAATATAACATTTAAGAAATGTGTGAGAGATATAAGTCATTATCAGGTATAACAGGTGTACAATGGCAAACTATTAACACTAGAGGACCAGCCGCTGCAGTTATGCCGTAGGTATACATTGGCCACTTTAGGAGCACTAGATGGCATACACTGACGGAGCCGATGCACTAGCCCGGCGACCGGGATGTCTGCCGGGCACCTGCGATCGCTCCTGTAAGGCGGCGTACAGACGATCGGATATATCCGATGAAAACGGTCCGCGGACCATTTCCATCGGATATGTCCGATCGGGAGTTTGATCCGATGGCGTGTACACACCATCGGATCAAATTCCCCGCCGCCGGACGGCGCGGTGACGTAGTGGTGACGCGGCGGTGACGTTGACGCCGCCGCGCCACCGCCACGTCACCGCACCAGGAAGTAAAACACTTCCGCGCATGCGCCGAATCCATTCGGCAGCGGCGCGGCGGTGGTGGGAGCCGACATGTCTGCTGGTAAGTGTACTAACCAGCAGACATGTCGGGCGGACAGATTCCCACCGGATAGATTTCAAAGCATGCTTTGAAATCTGTCGGGTGGAGAAATCTGTCCGCTAGCCCATACACACGAGCGGAGATGTCTGCTGAAACGGTCCATCGGACCGTTTTCAGCGGACATATCCCCTCGTGTGTACGCCGCCTGAGAGACAGAACGAAGATCTGTAAACAGACAGATCCTGTTCAGTGAGGGGTGAGGAGACTCCTCCCTCAGGCAATCCCACCCCCCCCCCCACAGTTAGAATCATTCCCTAGGACAAACACTTAATGCTTTGATCGCCACCCATTGTTAACCCCTTCCCTGCTAATAACATTTATATGGTAATCAGTGGCTATTTTTAGCTCTGATAGCTGTATAAATGTCAATGGTACCAAAAAAGTGTCCAATCTTTCTGCCACAATGTCACAGTCCCAATAAAAATTGAAGATCGCCGCCATTACTAGTAAAGAAATAAAAATAATAATAAAAATTCCAGAAATCTATCCCCTATTTTGTAGACGTTATAACTTTTGCGCAAACCAATCAATATGCGCTTATTGTGATTTTGTTTTTACCAAAAATATGTAAAATAATATAAATTGGCCTAAACTGAGTAAGAAATGTGTTTATTTATATTTTTGGGGGATATTTATTATGGCAAAAAGTTAAAAATATTGCTTTTTTTTTTCAAAATTGGCACTATTTTTGAGTTTATACAGCAAAAAAATAAAAACTGCTAAGGTGATCAAATACTACCAAAAGAATGCTCTATTTGTGGGAAAAAATAGAACGTACATTTTGTTTGGGTATGACGTGGTACTGCCGCGTAATTGTCAGTTAAAGCGGCGCAGTGCCATATCACAAAAAATGGCCTGGTCATTAAGGGGGCAAATCCTTCTGGGGCTGAAGTGGTTAAGGGAGAGCCTATTAATACCCCAAATACTATTCCAGGGAAAAAACATGCTTACACAGCACAGGAAACTATTCAAAAAACACAAGGAAAAAAATAATTTTACTTAAGTACACAGCAAAGAGATAAAGGAAAAGGGGGAATGGTAAGGGCTTATAGAAAAACTAATGAACAAACACAACACAGAATAATATCATCCTTAAAAATTGGGAAAACTACAGAGTACCCACATATAACAAATTTCACATATTAAGAGCCGGTTCACGCCAACACAATGTGGGTACCAGAGCGATTCCAGTGCCAGTTCCTGCATCGCATAGAACTCAAATGCAGTTCACTCTGCCCTATGCAAACTGCTGCGGGTGTCAATAAAAAGATAATGACACCCCCAGCAGTGCGAACTGTGAATTCGGACAGGAATCGGATCGCATGGGTGTGTGGATAAAAAAAATTTTGGTTCACATGTGATTTTAGCCAATACGATATGTATAGCTGAATTTGCATCGCACAGACATCATATGTGATCTGCACAGCAGTGCAGTACGAGTCACATGCACTGTCTGACATCGATATAGTGTGAACCGGCACTAGAAGATTACAGAGAGAATGGGGGAACACAAAGTGAAAAACAATTGTTCAAGAGGGATAACTGGGATAAACCACCAGAGAACAGGTTTTGCAGTCCAGCAACTGGGACCAGCTAACCACCATACAGAAGCCCCCTATTTAGGTCCCCCATCTAGAATATCAGCACAATGGGCCCCAGAGAGGATGCAGAAAAGATAGGAAGACCCAAAGAAAAAAAAGAGCAATAGATGGGGAATCCTACATTTTTGTTTAATATTATAGTGCAAAATTGTGCTTATGTGGAAAACAAATGATTTTCTTTACTCCACCCATGATTGAAGGGAAAAAAGTCAAATGATCTATGGGCTGCCTAATTTCAGCAACTTTCAAATGATAATTTATCAAACAAAAAAAGTTTTTTCATCTGCTTTTCTCTGAAATACTTTCATTATCCTTCCGATTATCATGTCCAATTCCTTTTTTCCCAAACTTAATTAAGTTTAATTTATTTATTAAGCATCTGCTTAGTCCCACTAATTGAAACATACATGCAATCTCCAATTCAATACAGTTCTTCTCTTCGCCACATATTTTTTTTCATCTCAGTACATATACTGTACAATGCACATAATTTAATGCACAGACAACAAAATGTGAATTGTTAGACCAACGTTTTTCAACCAGTGTGCTGCGGCACACTGGTGTGCCGCGAAGAGTCCCCAGGTGTGCCGCGGCAAAATGACCCCAAATATTGGCAGCTATGGCCTAATGCAAACACTACTGCTGGGCACTTCGTTATCATTTGACTTTACAGCAGTGTTGGTCCGCTGTGTAAAACTCATTTCCCGTCACTTAGGAAGTTGTGCTGGCTGTGCGGGCCTCCCGACTGCGTCTTTCCAACCGAATGCGTCATCGGTTGCTATGGGAGGGTCGGACGCACGCACTGCTTCTGTGACGTGGGAGCCGCGGGTACCGTCCTGAACTCTGCCTGGCACGCTTTTCCCTAAGGGGGAAGAAGAAAGAGTACAGTCACCGTGACCGACACTGCTCCCCTGCCGGCAGACATTGCCACCCGCTCAGAGAAGGAGAAGGCCCTGAAGCTGAATGAGCAGCACCAGGCCATCCTGTCTCGTATGCTGAGGGAGGAGGACAACAAGTACTGCGCTGACTGCGAGGCCAAGGGTAAGGTGGTGAGGGGGGCTCTGCTATGAATAACCAGCTGTCTCAGTCACTGACACCCCACATCTTCCATTCATGGCTACAGCACTCTTGATCTGATTGGTTGTTGTGCAGCTCTGACAGTTCTTCTTTCCGTGTATGTGTACACATGTCTGTTAGTGTGTGTGTGACAAAAGTAGTTCTGATGGTACAGGAATAGGGGGGTCAGGATTAAAAGTAACATACATACAGACAGATGTACGTGTGTCTGTTTGTGTGCGTGCGCATCTGTCTGTATGTATTTACTTTTAATCCCGACCGCCCTATTCCTGTACCATCAGAACTACTTTTGTAGGGTTCGAGATAGCAGCAAGGACTGCTGCTCCTCTGAAAAGCAATTTGTGTATTGTATATCGCTTTTCAGGGGCATTTGTCAGCCAGTAAAGAGGCATATCTTGCCTCCTCACCACCTGTTTTAAGCCCGTAAATGCAATGCACACAGTTGCGGGGTAGTTGCAGTGCAGCCCCATTCACCCTGGGTATACCTCCAGCTGCAGCCACAGCATGTTTACACCCCAGCTGTTGCCTCTGCAGCTAAAGGGGAAAAAGTTGGGGGTGGTAAAAACAGCTCAACCATGTGGTTTTACTGCCCCTCCAGCCTGATATGTGAACAAGCTCTTGGTTCTGTGTGGATGCGTGCTGCGTGTAGGGCAGCCCATTCATTTCCCTACCTGCAGTAATGCGGGGAAAGAAGTCCCCGACCCTTTTTTATAAATTGTGCCATAACAAAAGCAACCCATGTTTGCCAATGGATGGGGCACCATTAACAATTAATGGCACCCCTAAAGAGCAGAGCATTTGTCTGTGTGTCAAGAACAAGCGCGATTTTGCGCGTGTTCCGCAACACACATCTACGTGAACCAAGTCTTGGCCAGGGTGCCTCAAGACTGAAAATACTTTTCAAGGGCGCCCCGACTGGAAAAAGGTTGAGAAACACTGTGTTAGACATTCAAGGTTTGGGGGGAGAGGCAGGAGTTCTTGCAAGCAATGAAACCATGCTTCCCTATCTCTCCTCCAATCTGAATAGGACCAAATCCGCCACCGCGACTTTATTAGTGATTGTAAAGCTTCACTTTTTTTAAATAACAAACATGTCATACTTACCTCCACTGTGCAGCTCGTTTTGCACAGAGTGGCAACGATTTACATCTTTGGGGTCCCTCGGTGTCTGTCTCCGCTCCTCCCCACATCAGCTAACCCCCCTGGGAAGCACTCTCCCAAGGGGGTTACCTTGCAGGTGCGCTCCTGAGTCCTGTATCTGGCGTCCATAGCAAGCGACTAGAGGACTCTGCCCTGCCCCGACCCTTGCATTATTGAAGTTGATTGTCAGCAGCACGAGCCAATGGCTGCGCTATCAATCTATCTAATGAATAGCCAAGAAGACCGGGCCGACATCAGGTGCATTCTCGACGTGGGAATTTCGGGGGCTCAGATAAGTAAACCGAGGGGCTGGTGGGCCTGCAATCGCCAAATGTTTTTTCACCTTAATGCATAGGATGCATTAAGGTGAAAAAACATGAACCTTTACAACCCCTTTAAGGAAAGAAATCCTCCTGACAGGTCTTAAATACATTTTTTGTATGTATTATGTCTACAACCAGGAGTATTCCAATCTAAATTACTAACAAAAGGTAGTAGGTTGGAAAGGTGAACTAGAGCAATGATGAGAAAAAATGTATACATTATATTCTGTTTTCATGAAATTCAGTCACTTGTGTCTCACTGATTGTGTACATGGATGTTTCATAAATGTTTATTTTAGTATATAAATCCTGTATAATCCTGTATAATAATAATCAGTGTTTAACAGCTTACAACACCTACCTCTGTTAGGAATTTTGAAGTTAAACTTCACCACGGTACATGCGAATACATAGGTCAGTGCTCAGTTTCAAGCTTGTTTACTGTGTTAGGCTTGAGTCACACTTGCCTGCGGGCTGGATGCACGTACAGCAATCACAGCTGTTCCGGCACCCACAACCACCTGCAGCCAAATCTTAAGAAACGTGCAGGGCTGCCATTTATACTAAGCATCTCAGTCTGTAGCACGTTTGCGGGTGCGAAAACTGGAGGAAAGATCACAAAAAGGGGGCGTGTCCGGACGCAAACGAGGAAAGACGTATCTTGGAGGAGCTCCGCCAAACTCGTTTGTATCCACTGCCATCCTAAGTCTGCAAACGTTACTTGAGCCTCCAAACCCATATGATCTGTCTCCTGGATCTCTCCTGAGTAGATCCCTACCTGAATTGGAGCAGTAGGACGCTGGATCACTCTGTTGTCCTTACTGCAGCTGGCACCATCCTTCGCTGCACCGCCGCCATCTTGAGGCCTGAGAAGCCTGGGACTCGCCGGGCTCGGGTGCCGTGCTCGGGGCCGTGAGACAAGCAGCAACCACCTCCGGACCTTACCACAGCTGCTCCCGTGGAGGTAAGCTACTCGGGGACGTTTTCCCGGAGCTACGATCGCGGACCTTCCAGCCGTCCGAAAATTTAGCCCGCGGCTTGGGCCTACACGCGGCGGCCGGTCCCTGTGCTGATTCGCTAGCCCAGCGTTGTTCCTGCCCACGGCTGCACACCCCTGGCTGAGTACCCCTCCGAAGATCCAGCCCTGTGTGTTATACAAGACCTACACTCTGATCTGGACTGTCCCCTAGAGACATCTGCAGGCCCTGGTGAGTTACGGCGGCCATCTTAGTACACCTCAGCAGCCTCTTTACCTGATATACACCTTCACCTATACCTAAAGGCACCCTGGCTCATTGACCTGAGACCCTGGTCTGGCCCATTAAGCAGCCACCCACCCGCTACAGCCTGCAACCCTAGATCTGGAAGCCTCATCCCCAGGCAAACTCCATGCTGCCTACACCTGTGGACTCTTGACCTAGCAGTGTGCAACCCCCAACGGGGTCTCCTATGAGCTGTCATTCCCCTTATCTACACAACTCTAGCCAGGGCATCGGTGCTGTGACTCATAGAAGCTAATCATTTTGTTTTCACTCATACGCTCCTTTTATTTTGCACGGACTACCCACAGGCCCCCCCTGTGCTCTCCAGTCACAATACCCTACAGAGGGAAGCACGCCTAGCATGTAAGATGGCAGTCGCTTAAGATGTAAGGCCCGACTTTTTTTGCCCGTCTGTCCATTGCTCCCGCTCTGCATTATTAGCCTTTAATAGACACGGGAGACGTCTCATCTCATCAGCTTTGGGAACTTTGCAGCTACTTTCCGACTGTTCTATGGGTAAGATTGGAAACCAACTGCATATCTACCAGACACACGTTCCACAGGCCGCGCCTCAGCTTTCCCAGCCTATGGAACGCTTCCTTAGGAAATCATCATTTCCGATCTCAGAAATCCCAGCGACTGTCGTGGACTCGGCAGACGCCCTCCGCGCCTGTTTTACCCCTCTCTATTTGTGGAAAACCCCCCGCACAAACCATGACCACCCGAACTTTCCACAATTTTAATCACCAATTACTGTGGAGGTGTTGGACGCCAAACTGCAGTCCTTGCTTCATAGCCTTACTCAAAACATTACTAAAGAAGTTGGCAAACTGGCGCATGAACTTAGGGGTGAGATTGACCAGTTGGGGGAACAGACACTTTGGAATCTAAATTTGACAACATGGTACAATATGTTCATGTCATAGAGGAGGAAAATGCTAATTTGAAAAACTTAGTCTCACAATTACAGATGCAACAAGAAGATCTTGAAAACAGAGAAAGCCGCCAGAACCTACGCATCCGCGGGGTCCCTGAGTCTATCCCAGATAAGGAAATCCGACCTTATGTTCTCGCCCTTTTTGTCACTCTGGCACCCCACATCCCTGACATAGACTGGCGCCTTGATAGAGCACACAGATCACTGGCTCCTAAGCCTCCCCCGGGAACCAACCCCAGGGACATTATTGCACGCTTCCATTTTTACGAAAGCAAAGAAGCCCTTACCATTGCCACCCGCAACAAGTCAGGGGGCAAAAATTCAAATCTTCAACGACCTATCACCCATTACATTGGCTAAACGCCGTGCCCTGCGCCCAGTCACCTCCCACTTGCAGCAGAACCAAGTTACATACCGTTGGGGCTTCCCGTTCCGCCTGTCTGCTACCAAAGATGGATCGCAACATTCCATGAGAGATCTACAGGAATGCGAGGCTTTTATCCGGAACCTTGGTCTCCCCCCCATACCTGAGTAGGACTTACAGATGCAGATCCCTGCTCCACGACCATTCTCTACGCCTGGGAGGATCTGGACCCCGGTACGTCAGAGGTCACGAAAGGCCCCAATCACTCCCCAGAGAGTTGGACAGTCCAAAGGCTCCACTTGAGACTATATCTCTGCTTCCCTCCATCCTTCATCTTTACGAGTAGGTCATCCCACAGACCTATACCCTCCGGGACTCCGGGCTCGGAGTCTGATCCTGGGCCTCCAATATGCCCCACGTAAGCGTTCTTTTTGCTTCATTTTTGCTTACATACCCATTCAAAAATAATATGTTGACAGTTCCCTGTTTTTCCATGAGTCTATGATGTTTGGACCAGGCTGGGCCTCAGTGACTACCCTTGCAGGCTACCGTGCCCCACCCTCAACATGGTCTTGAATTATGACCATGACCTCGTGAGGGGTCCTCCCCCCTCAGGCCTAACATCTAATTGGTACATACTTTTTGTCATTGTTTTAATTTTTTTTTATTTTTTTCTCCTTGGATCCTTTTTGATCCTACTCAGGGCTTACCTAATGCTGCTTTACTTTTATTTTATTTTACCTCAATTGTTACTATTATTTTTTGCTGGCCTTCTGTTTTTCATTTTTTTTTTTGGATCTAGGGTCCCTTTTTGACCCATGTTTGTTACTCAGATATCTATTTCAGTTATCACCTCATTGTCATTTGATTGTTCATACTATTTTAGTTCTTAAGAATTATGCATCATGGTGTATATTTTTTTTCTGTTTCATGAATGCAATGTGTGCTCTGCTCATACAGTTTGAGTATGGCTGTCAGTGTATTTTCATGTAATGTTAAAGGTCTGGGCTCCATCCGTAAACGCTGGTTGGCGTTGAGGGAGTTCAGGTCCATGGTTCAGGAGACACATTTCAAGGAAGAGGGTTCATTTAAGTTTGCTTCTAAACACTTCCCCACTGCTTTTGTGGCCTCTGACCCCTCTGGTAAGGCGGGAGTGGCCATCCTGCTGAGACGTTCCTCTGCCATTCGTGTCAAATCTTCTTACTTAGATCCCCGGGGTAGGTATATTATCCTGAGCTGTAGTCACCAAAATACCTCATTCACCCTTGCCAATGTATACGTGCCTAACTCAGGTCAGATTGGGTTTTTAGGGGACTTTTTTGAGAAACTTCAACCTTTTTCCCAACCCTTTATGGTTATTGGAGGCGATTTTAACCTGTGCATGTCCCCAATCAAAGATAGATTTGCCCTCTTTGCAAAAGCCCCACCCCCCCCAAGCTCATAAGAACTCCTCTTCATTCCAAAAATTGATACGGGCCCGTAACCTTTATGACACTTGGAGAGTGAAACACCCTACTGCTAAACAATTCACATTCTACTCCCCCCCTCACAAGCTATATACAAGACTGGACCATTTTTTTTGTCTCAGCGCCCTTATTGACTTATGTGGTCCACTCAGAGATTAACCCAATCACTTGGTCCGACCACGCACCCATAATATTAGATCTTCTGTTAGCCACATCTACGCCCAGAAAATGTCACTGGCGTCTTAATGAATCCCTTCTTACCACATCTGATGTTCACCTCCATCTGCAACAGAAACTGTCTGAATTCTTTGAACTCAATGAAGGCTCGGTCTCTGAGGTGTCCACCTTGTGGGAGGCCCATAAGGCTTTCTTCAGAGGGGAGTGCATTTCCTCTGGTTCCCGTCTTAAACGTGATCGAGAACATCAGAGGAAATCCCTTCTAGCTGACCTATCCAAAGCAGAAAAACTTTTACTTACTCTCCCCACAGTGACGCGTCTTAGGACGGTAATTTCGTTACGTAATCGCATTACGTCTCTAGACTCGAATAAAAATGCTAAATCTTTGCTTTGGTCCAAACAAAAGTTCTATGACTATGCTAACAAGCCCCATAGGATGCTGGTTCATAAACTGAAGCCGAGACCCACAGCTTCTTTTCCTGACTTTCTGTTGCAGCCTGATGGGGTCCCCACATACTGTCCCCAAAATATGTCGCGGATCTTCGGTGACTTTTACAAAAAACTGTATAATTGCCTTTCCGTGGACCCTAATTCTCAGTTCACTCAAGAATAATGTAATACCTTCATAGAATCCCTGAAACTCCCTTCAATTTCACCTGAAGATCGCGCGGGTCTAAATTCCCCTATCACTGTTGAAGAACTCACTGCGGTCGTAAACCAACTCCCATCCCACAAATCCCCCGGCCCTGATGGGTTACCCTATTCCTACTATAAAAGTTTCCTTTCGATCCTGACACCCCATATGGTTAAACTGTTTGCTTCTCTGATGTCTGGAACGATCCCCCATTCTCAATTTTTACACGCCTTTATAACGGTCATCCCGAAACCGGACAAGGATCCGTCACTACCGGATAATTATCGCCCCATCGCCCTCCTAAATTCTGACTATAAAATATTTACAAAAATTCTGGCTAACAGACTATCTCTACTCCTCCCCTCACTCATACATAGAGACCAGGTGGGGTTTGTTCCCACTAGACATGCTGGAGACAACAACACTAGGCGTACTATTGACCTTATTGACTTACTGACCAAGACAAAGAAACCTGCCGTGATACTCAGTTTAGATGCCCAGAAGGCTTTTGACCGCCTAAATTGGTCATTTATGTTCGCTATTCTTTCGAGGTACGGCTTCAGTGGTCCCTTTATGCAAGCCCTAAAAGCGTTATATTCCACACCCACTTCTCAGGTCCAGTTGGCCTCTTGTGTCTCCTCGCCATTTCCCCTGAGCAACGGTACTCGACAGGGGTGCCCCTTATCTCCCCTACTTTTTGTCCTCAGTCTGGAGCTCTTGGCTGAGGCCATTCGCTCTCACCCAGATATAAGGGGGGTGACGTTGAGACATAGGGAATACAAACTGTCCCTGTTTGCCGATGACGTCTTATTGACACTGACCCATCCCCATATTTCACTCCCCTTGCTCCATACCACTCTAAATCAATTTGGCTGTATTTCAGGTTTCAAAATTAACCCGACCAAGACTAAGGCCCTCCCTATGAATGTATCAACAAAGAAAATTATTCAGCGCTTGAACCCACACAACAAACAAAACTAAAAATTGCAAGCCAGCACTATAGGTAAATTCAAATAAAACACCTCAAAACATATGACAATAAAAGTAGTGCAGCGCAAACAAAGAATTAATTAAATATACAATATGAAAATATAATATAATATATGCATATAATAAGAAAAAAGAAAAAACAGAAAACTGTGAATGTATCGGCAGAAACGCTCTTGGCCCTAAAAGGAAACTTTAAATACAGATGGTGTTCTCAATCGCTCAAATACCTCGGAGTTTACTTAACACCCTCTTATCTTTCACTTTTTCAGGCTAATTTCCCTCCTTTGTTCACAGAAATCAATAGGTTGCTTAAGACCTGGACGAAGCTTCCCCTGTCCCTGCTTGGGAGGATAAATGTCCTCAAAATGTCGGTAGTCCCTAAGCTCCTCTACCTTTTTGAGACCCTACCAGTGATGGTCCCAATGTCCCAACTGAAATTACTCCAACGAAACTTTTTAAACTTCATATGGAATAACACATCCCATAGGATAGCTAGCACAGTTCTTTTTGCAGCCCGCGATAGAGGAGGTTTGGGGGCGCCCGACATAATCAAATATTATTTTGCCACACATTTGAGAGCTATAACCTCCTGGACGTCCAGATGTGCACCTAATAGGTGGTCAGAAATAGAGATGAGCATTACGGCCCACCCCTGCTGCTTGTTATGGCCATCCTCTGACAAGTACATCTCCCAGCTGTGTAAAATCTGTTTAAGCCCTATGCTGTTTACACTTTCAATCTGGAAGAGATGCTCTGGGAAATACCCCCTTTCATCCCCATGCTCTCCTTTAGTGAACGTTATCTTTAACCCAGAAATCCCTGACAGCTTATCATACGAAGCCATGTTACCCTGGACAAAAGCTGGTGTATTCCAGCTACGCCATCTAGTGCATCCAGTGACACGTACATTTCTTACTTTTCCTGAGCTGCAATCGAAATACAAAATCCCGAAAACTCTCTTCTACTCCTTTTTACAAATCAGGCATTTCATTTCCACTAGGATCCCACATTTTACTTTAGTTATGCCCACGGAATTTGAACTGTTATGTTTCAGAGGCCCTTATGAACCCCGCCTAATATCCACCATTTATAAGATTTTACATGATACCCCTCAGGTCACAGAGCAAACTCATTCCTACATGCGGAAATGGTCCCATGTTTTGAATAAACCCATTTCTTTATCCGAATGGAAGAGTATTTGGGAGGCTACTTCCAAGGTATCTAGATGCGTAGCTCAGAAGGAAACTGCCTATAAAATATTAATGTTTTGGTATAGGACCCCGGAATTTTTATTGGCAAGGAAGCTGACACCTTCTGGACAATGTTGGAGATGTGGGCCCAGATTCACAGAGCGATTACGCCTGCGCAACTGCTGTTGCGCGTGCGTAAGTCTAAATGTGCGCGTGCGTATAGTTGGACGCGATTCACAAAACAATATACGCCAGAAATCTACGTTTTTTGGTCCGGCGTAATTGAATTAGACATTCGCTTCCCTTCGTGCAAAACTGCGCTAGACACACCATTGATTTGCTAGTCAAATATGCTAATGAGGGAGTTACGGGGATCCACAAAAAAACGCAGTTGCTGCGCAGGCTACGCGATGTGCGCAACAGCAAAATGTTCTGTCTAAAGTTAGAGGACCTAAAAGCTGGTCTAAATTTTGAAAAAAAGTCTAATTGTCAGATAAAGCAACACTGTTAGTGAGGAGTTCAGCAGTCACACGTGTTGCCCAACAATCTGTATGCCAACATGCCAGGGGCATCGTCGCGCATAGCTATACTACTGACTTTAGATGAACAAAGAAGGAGGAGGGCACGGAGGATGGCACTAAGGAGGGCACGGGAGATGTTTTTTTTAATTTTTTTTATTTGCTTATATAAAATTTACAATTTAAATTAATCTAATACAATATTCTTATCTGATACAAGCCCCTCACTCTTCACTTGATATATCACACACGCATAGACATCTATGGCATGAGTGATTCTGAGGTGTCTCGCATCTTCAGATTCACCCCTCATGCCATCATGGAATTACCACAACCCTGCAGGAGGACATCACCAGCCCAACACATGGCACCACCCATGACACCCATGACAGCTACATATACAATCAGAGCCCCATCCCCACAGATTTCCAACAGAACATGTATGGGGACAGCTGGCTGGTTGGTGAGTGACATGGGTGGCAGGCATGACTATCCCCTCCCGTGATGCACACCTCACAAGTGGCACATGCATGACTAACATCCTCCTGTCTTTTCCCTTCAAGGTGACTCTGCATATGCACTGGTACCCCATCTCATGACCCCATCTCATGCCAGCTCACATTATGCATCTTTGCACGTTAAACACACACATTAATCATGGCACAATGAGAATGCATGCATGCACACCACTGTGGTCCCTAGCACACACACCCCACATCCTCATCACATTGGATTGGCACCAGTCCACCATGCACGACTTGTGAGCTGCAACGCCATGCCACGGCTCCAATTATGTCACTGTACATTCATACACCATTCACACAGACCTGGCGATCACTTCTCCACCACAAATGAGGGTGACACCCCTTTTCCCGCAGGAATATCACCCCCACATTCCAAAATCATACACAAACAGAACCAAAAAAATTAAATAAATGACGAGCAAAAATAAAAAATGCCCAGCAAAAATATAATTTAAACAAAATAACAACAAAGACATAAAAGACAAAAATCACTCTGCAAAACAGTCCCCAAATATCTCAAAGACACGTCACAAACAAACAAAAGCACCTTGCTGTATAGGGAGGGATACAAAGGGATGTACTTTTGCAAAGGAAGTGCATTTGTGTCTGTCTATTTATGCTGTCTGCGTAGTTCATAAAGTTGCCCTAGTCCATTTCCAATTTCACTGATTGCGCCGCTCCCGAGTTGTGAGCATGCGCACAACGGAGCTGACATGGTTTCCTTCACGCGCGCATGCGCGAGTCGGCCGGCCCTTCATTTGCATGGGGTCACGGCTCATTTCAATGTAACACGCCCACGTCCTTCCCAATTTGTATTACTCCTCCTTACGCCTCAGGAAAAAACCTTACGTTTGCGCAAGCTCTTGCGTAAAAGCTACGTGAATCGCCGGATTACGCGGCTAGATTGCGCAAGTCTAACGGAAAAGTGGTGCGCTACGCCGGAATGATAATGCGCCGATCTACGTGAATCTGCCCCGTGGTTCTTATTTAGGCACCCACTATCACATATTCTGGGAGTGCCCTATGATTACACCCTATTGGTCCAAAGTACATGCACTTTTGGGAAAAGTTGTAGGTATTCCTATCCCCTTACATCCCTTATATCTCCTCCTGGGATTACCCCTCCCAAAGACGCCTAAACCCCTTAGGAAATTGATGGCCTTCATTCTATTAGCGGCTAAAAGGGCTATCCCACAATGCTGGCTAACCAATGTTCCCCCATCCTTTACACAATTTCTAGCAGCTATCATAGATATACGTAGAATGGAACGCCTCACAGCTGTAATTGAAGACTCTTTAACTAGCTTTGACGCCATTTGGGAAAAATGGGATTCCTCTGAATATAACTCTGAGATAGCACAAGTAACTTTAAACTCGTACGTTTGGGAATGGAGTGTCTCGATGACGCATGTGAACATATGACGCTTAACCTATTGTGCACTTTGTCTTATTGAGTACTTGTTCTTTTTCTTTCTTTTTCTTTTCCATGCCATGTTGCATCCCACTAGTTTGATAATCATCTGACATTGTTTTGCAATCTCTATTTCTTTATTTACATATGATATGTTATGATTATTTCTTTCTCATTGGGAATATATCCCTTTTTGTTGACAGTTCTTTCTGATTCTGTACAATGTTTATTTTTTCTTGAAATATTCAATAAATAAACAATAAAAAAAAAAAAAAAAAGATCACAAAAAGACCATGCATTTTCCTGCGGCCTTGTTTTTAAAAAGGTATATGCACCTTTTTCCTGGTGGGCACACGGGCACAGAAGCCCATTCCAATAAATGGGCTGCCGCCGACAGTGCAGAATAATCTGGGCAAAGGTTTACATTAACGAAAAAGACAGTATAGACTAAACCTAATATAAATGTTTTTGACACACCAATGCACCATTTAACATCCAGATGTCAAACATTATGTATATTAACTTTTTTTAGGCACAGGTTCCTGTGATGAAGGAACAATAGCCAAGGTTATATTATACGAAAAATACCGTACATAGCATATCTTTCTTTTTTCTTTTGAAACTGTTGCTCCCCTTTGTAATGTTCCCAAATCTAGAAGTGATACTAGTAAAAATATGTATATGTGGAAAAGTTGGATAGATCACATTGATAGATTCACTATTATATATTTTGCTTTATAGAAACGCCTCAGGTATTTCTCTATATTGGCTAAGTAGTGAACCTTACCAGCACTGGATGACCATAAAGCCGAAGGCCATTGCCACTCAAGTTATCCCTCCTTTGGGTGAGACCTAGATAGTCCAACCATATGCTTGTAGGGTTTATTTTAAGCAGGCTGGAGAACAATTGGAAGTATCCATAATCAATCCATATTTAGGAACAATGCATGTTTTGGTGTAGATCAGATTCTTTAAAAAAAACACATGGATCGTTGTAATAAATTGCAGTATCAGCTGACCAGTGAGTGACTCCCCCTCTGTTCTCAATGATGCTCATTCCTAACCCTTTTTACATGTTCAATTCACTTTCTGTGTTCTGTTATATATTACTATTATAATTGATCTCCCTGATAAAGAAAATAAATGTTCCTGATAAAGGGATTGATACTGAAATCCTGAAATGTGTCAGGCCTAAGGATAAAGTAGATCCACATCTGTGAGCTGTATTAACTGCATTGTTTTTTTATTGTTATTTTTGGACACTATATGGTGAAATATGTTTTCATAGATTTTAAACAATCATCCTAACAAATGTATGTAATAACCTTTCCTAAATATTTTAATTTTTTTTCCCCAAAGTTGCCTTAAAAGCCCCACACCCATGGGGGGTATTTTATTTTGAATAAAAGTTAGTACTATACGTTTTTGAAACTTCACTGTTATGCCGCATACACACAATCGGTTTGTCTGATGAAAACGGTCTGATGGACCGTTTTCATGAGACGAATCGATCATGTGTGGGACCCATCGGTTAAAAAACTAGGAACTTGTTTTAAAATCATAGTTAAAAAAACGAAAGAAAAAAAAAAAACGATCATCTGTGGGCACGTCCATCGGTTAAAAATCCACGCATGCTCAGAATCAAGTCGACGCATGCTCGGAAGCATTGAATTTCATTTTTCTCAGCATGTTGTGTTTTACTTCACCGCGTTCTGACACAATCGTTTTTTTAACTGATGGTGTGTAGGCAAGACTGATGAAAGTCAGCTTCATCGGATATCTGATGCAAAAATCCATCAGACCATTTTCATCAGATGAACCGATCGTGTGTACAGGGCATTACTTGTAGCTTATGATCTCAAGTAACAAATACAGCTAGAACATTTATTGTGCCCCTGCAGAGCTGTAGTAATGTAACGGCTGGCAGATGGACCCCAAAAACTTACAGCAAGGGACACATGCATCGTCCACACCCCCAAGTGTGTTGGCTGCTGAAGATTCTTGGACAGTGTCGATCTGAGTCACTGCCCATCATAACCAGATTGGTCAGTGATATAATATTTTTTTCTGGCAACAGAACATGCACCATATTTATAAACCAGCCTATGTTATGACAGATCTGATTAGAGAAAAAAACTTTTTACATTTACTTGTGATTTCATCCATGATTCATCATGGATCCTTATGGTGTCCACGAAGATCCACATTCATCAATTAAGTCCACATTTGCAGTAAATTCTATAAACCTCAAATGAATATGACTAAAGTCACTATTTGCATACATCTGTATTTTTTTCTGTGACCCGCTAGTAGGAAACCTTATAAATGCATTAAAGAATAAATGGGAATGTCAATAAATGCAGAAGAATCAAGGCATGTGAATGTGGCAAGAATTGCCCTCCTTTTGTTATAAGTGCTTATTTTTTTTATAAAAATAGCAACTACATAGAAAATACCACACTTATATTAAACGAGACAGGTGTAAAGATCTTGTTACCCTTATTGTAAATTTTACTGCCTACACAAAAGCAAATATTGTGGTGTCTAAGTGTCAGTCATATCTACTCCTATTAAATTAAATTTAGCATTTATGCCGTACATTATTATAAAGATATTGCTATGGCAACTTGCCTTTCTTTCACTTTCCACTAATTGCTATAACGCACAACCATCAGCGACATTGTTTGAATTTCTAATCAGCGTATGAAAGAAAAGTGCAAGTCCCACAACAGATGAACATCAGACCAAGATATATGCATGTAGACCTGAGATTATTGGCATTATTATGCAGGAGATAAAAGACTAATTATTTTAATATGTAAAACTGACTTCTGAAATATGTGTAAAATGTTTATAGAAGCACTTTGTAATTTTCCTGAATTTTTAAGTTTAAAGTTTAAAAATTATTAAGATGTCGTATGAAAATGTATGTTCTATCTCTTATATTTCTATAATGGTAGCTCCCCATAACTATGGTATATGGCCGTGTAATCAGAAATGTTTGGTTCCATAGAATCATACAATGGAGAAGAGTGTTTTATGTGTGGCATTTCTATTGTAGGTCAGAATCTCAGTGTTATGCCGCGTGCAGACGATCGGACATTCCGACAACAAAAATCATGGATAAATTTCCGAAGGATGTTGGCTCAAAATTGCATACACACGGTCACACAAATGTTTTCGGAAATTCCGAATGTCAAGAACGCGGTGACGTACAACACGTACAACGGCACTAGAAAAGGGAAGTTTAATACCAGTTGTGTTAGTATAAGTTTGGTGAGAGACGATTTGCACTTTTCAGCCTCATGCTTTTCAGTCCATTACACTGCGACGAATGTGTTATCTCTATTATGAACGCTAGTTTTACCAGACCAAGCGCTTCCGTCTCATACTTGATTCAGAGCATGAATGGAATTTTGTGTGTCGGAATTGTCCACACATGATCGGAATTTACGAGAAGGGATTTTGTAGTCGGAAATTCGGACAACAAATGTCCAATGGAGCGTGTGTACGTCACATTAGAGTTATTGCCCAATTCATCTCCTGTACTTTTACTAATTAAATCTCATTTGCTGCCTTCATGTTATATAAAGTTTTTTTTTTTTAATCAAGTGCTTTTAAACTGATCTTTTGTTTTACTATATACTGTATATACAATTTGTGTTATAAATTAGCTTTTAACATTAAATACATCATTGTCAAAGAATTCTTGGTTTTCTAATGATGATACATGACAGAAGCTGTTTGCCTTTACACATGCTGTTGCTGTTTGAAACTTTGTACAGAGAAGTCTGAAGAAGAGGGTGAAGGAAAGGTCATTACCCTGACTAATGACTTGTGTCAGTTAATTTCAGCTGGGCTATTGTTTTCTATAATTTACCATTTTTACACAAGCTTATGAAAACTGGAAAATCCTGGGTGAAAGTTGTGTGAATCTTGGGTTAAAGTTGTGTGAATCTTGGGTGAGACCATAAATAGACCCCAAAACTTATTTATCACACTAAGTTAGCACAAAGTCTAGTACTAGCAAATTGATATATCATTTAGATTTAAAATGATATTAACCTCTTATGGACCGCCGCATGTACATTTACGTCGGCAGAATGGCACCGACAGGCACATCAACGTATATATACGTTGGTGGCTTGGGAGGGTTTGGCGGTCCGGTTACCTGGCCAAGCGATCTGTGCAGAGGGGGCGGCTGTTTGTTTTTGTCCGTCCCCTCCGGATCGCTCTGAGCCAATCCGCGCGCTCCCCTGCAGTGTCACTTCCTCCTCCTGTGTAAACACAGGAAGTGATGTGATCTTTCCCTCGGCGGTTTTTTCAACCACCGCTGAGGAGAGATCACATCGCACAGTAAGTCTGCACAACACTACACTGACACACAGAGACATAGGCACATTTAACCCCCGCGGAGGTCCCCTGTCACAGTGTCACTGAATGCAGTGATTATATGTATGATCACTGCAGTTAGTGTCAGTGTGACAGGCAGTTAGTGTCAGATCCAGGGTAGCCCCCGTACCCCCCCTAATAAAGTTTTAACCCCTTGATCACCGCCCTACTTAACCCTTTCACTCCCTATTGCCAGGGTCACTAAGCGATCATTTTTTCTGATCGCTGTATTAGTGTCGCTGTTCCCGCTAGGTAGCTATTTTTTTTTATTGCGTTTTTTTTTTACTAAAGTCATGTGGCTAAATACATTTTGGCCTAAATGTTTGACTAAAATGTAGTTTATTTGATTTTTCTTATAACAAAAAGTAAAACCTTTTTTGTTTTTTCAAAAATGTCGCTCTATTTTTGTTTATAGCGCAAAAAATAAAAATCGCAGAGGTGATCAAATACCACCAAAAGAAAGCTCTGTTTGTGGGAAGAAAGGGGGAATTTTGTTTGGGAGCCACGTCGCACGACTGCGCAATTGTCAGTTAAAGCGACGCAGTGCCGAATCGCAAAAAGGGGCCTGGTCATTTACCTGCATTTTGGTCCAGATCTTAAGTGGTTAAAGGCAGCTTAAAAAATATATATATATAACAAACATGTTATACGTATTTTTAGCAAAGGTTGTTTTGTTTGTGGATTCTAACAAGCTTCATTATTGTATACATATTTTCTTATAGAACCTATGCTTGCAAACCTATTTCCCCCTGAAGATGACCCATACCAGCCAAGGGTCGAAACGCGTTGGTGTCTCTGCGCATACGTTTAATTAATATACTGATTTATCTATACCCATATATTGTACTGTATTTATATGTTTGTAATGACATTTCTGAGTGTATGGTTCAATGTTGATTCAGATGGTTTTCCATTATGCAATGTATTTGCTTTTGAATAAATTGTATTTCTACATTTGTATTTAATTATTTCATAGCTGCAACTCAAAGCCCCTAGGGGTACTTTTCCTTTTCTTCAAAACATGTTATAAGTATAACCTGCTCTATACAGTGGTTTTACACAGAGCAGCCCTGATCTTCCTCTTTTCGGGTCCCCCGACGATGCTCCTTGCCCCTCCCTCCTTCTGAGTGCCACCATAGCAAGCAGCTTGCTATGGGTACACCTAAGCAAGCTTGCTCCAGAGCCACTTCTCTGTCTGGCTCCCACTGCTGTCTCAGCCAATGAGAAAGAGACCCATGGGAACTACTGCTCTTGTGCACATAGCTGGATCGAAATGGGACTCAGGTACATGTTAGGGGGTTGGGAGGCATGAAGGTAAAATAACTTGAGGCTTTACAACCACTTTAAGTGCACTCTTGTATCTGGGAATAAAATACATGAGCATGTAGATCATTGAAAATTATGCATATGTACTGTATGTGTGTATAAATATATACATTACTGTAAAAATGTTTTAGGCAGGTGTGAGGAAATGCTTTACTAAGAATGCTTTGAAAGATATATGTATTGATTATTTATTTTTATCAATTTACAAAATGCAAAGTGAGTGAACAGAAGTAAAATCCAAATCATATTAATATTTGGTCTTTAAGTCAGAATCATTTCTTCTAGGTACAGTAAACTTGCACACAGTTTTTGAAAGAACTAGGCAGGTAGGTTGTCAAAACATCTTGCAGAACTAACCATATATCTTCTGTGGATGTAGGCTGCCTCCGATCCTTCTGTCTCTTGAAGTAATTAAAGACAGATTTGATGATGGCAATATCAGGGCTCTGTGGGGGCCAAACCATCACTTCCAGGACTGCTTGTTCTTCTTTACGCCAAAGATAGTCCTTAATGATAGTGGCTGTATTTTTTTCGTTCATTGCCCTGCTGCAGAATAATTTTGGCACCAATCACAATCCCTGATGGTATGGCATGATGGATAAATATCTGCCTGTATTTTTTAGCATTGAGGACACCATTAATCAGGCAACATTGAGGACCATAGACGCAGTGGTCAGCCAAGCTATACAAGCTGTTATACAAGCTGTACACTCACTATTTTACATAGTAGCAAAGTGTAATTTCTTCAGAGTTGTCACATGAAAAGATATAATAAATATTTACAAAAATGTGAAATACTGTGTGTATATATATATATATATATATATATATATATATATATATATATATATATATATATATATATATTTATTATTATTATTATTATTATTATACAGGATTTATATAGCATCAACAGTTTGCGCAGCATTTTCCAACATCGGGAAGACAGTACAATTACAAAGCAATTCATTACAGGAGCAATCAGAGGGACCTGCTTGTTAGAGCTTACAATCTAGAAGGGATTGTCAAGTGGTAGAAAGGGTAGTAGCTGTGGGGGATGATCGGAAGGACAAGATTAAAATACAGTTTTTAGGTGCGAGTAGGATAGGCTTCTCTGAAGAGAAGGGTTTTCAGGGATCGTCTAAAAGCTAATAGAGTAGGAGATAAATGGACAGATTGGGGTAAGGAGTTCCATAGGCTTAGAGAGGCTCTGGAAAAGTCCTGGAGACAATTATATATAGATACACACACACACACACACACACACACACATTTTGGCAATATTGTGTATAATAAAAGGGGCTTCCTCAGAACACCAAGATAAACATATACTATAGCTGAAATATCACTCTTTCCTGTCATATTTTGATGAGCCTTTGTAGTATTTTCAAATCTTTCTACCTTAAAACTGCTAAAATTAGCTGTCTCTCAATAGAGTGCTGAACAATTATTTCTGAAGGGCTAAACAGAAAAAACAAACAAAAAAACTGGCATGGTTTAAAATACATATGTGTCACTAGTCTGCTTGGGCTGAATGTAGCACTTGTTGAGGTTAATGGCCCCCCTTTCCTTATTCCATGTTGTACATAAACATTGAAATCTATTACTTTAAACACTTAGCGCCAATTCTGTCAGCACTGGTCAGCTCAGGATATGTAAAACTAATTCAATATTTACCAGGAATGTTTGTCAACATTGAAGCCTTTTATGCACATTTCCAGTAATGTTGTTTCAAGGTCAGACACCAAGTGAAAGCATTCCCTTTGAAAATCAATCTCCTGCACATTGCCCCATTTGTTTCAGTTACTGGAAACACAACAATAAGGGTGCATTTGACACAAAACTGGCCAATGTGTCAAATGGTTTCTACATCATCACAAGAGCCTTGATGGTGTCAGTGGCCATTGATTTGATTCTCTCTCCACTGCCATCATCATGAAAGGGAACCTTTGTTGATTAAAAATGTAGCTGCCTATAAAATAACATTTTGGTCCTCATTTTTATAATGGTATACCAAGATTGTATTAAAATGTTAAAGAAAAAAACAAACAAAAAAAAAAAAACCTATTCTATAGTTTTACTAAAAAAAAAAAAAAAACTATTCAAATGCCTAGTACACACGATCGGTTTTCCAAGCGGTCAAAAGAATGCCGGGAAAACCGAAGGGAAACCGGGAATCGGCTCGGTCCCTTTTCCCCTGTACACACGACAGGAAAACTGCCAGGAGAGCTTTGGCTGGGAAAACCGGCCGTGTGTATGCTCCCTCGCAGTGTTTCCCATAGGTAAACTGCGAGAAAAAAGAGAACATGTTCTCATTTTTTAAACCGCAGTTTTCCTGTCGGGATACACAATTTCCAGTCATGTGGTACTCCAGGTCCCAGTTTTTTATTCTTCTGTCCATTGTTTAAGAAGGCAATGCGTGCAGCATCACAGTCGCTTTCTGGTGGTGTGGCCACTGCCCATTGACTTTTGGAAGGGACTTTTGCAGAGTACTCACAGAATTTTGCACCACTGAGCAGTGATGTTACAAGAGGGGTGGACGTGGAAACTGAATAGACGAATAGAAAGCAGCTTCAAAATACTGTACTTGACACTGCTTCTAGAAGGTGCACCCCAGAGATCCTCTGATAAAAGATTCAGGTAAGTTTTTATGGGGAAGATTTGCAAATGCCTGTGACAGATTTATTACTAAAGATGTAACTACTGCAACTCCCTTCTTGCTGGCCTACCTCTACATTAGCTATTCCCCCTTCAGTCTAGCATGAATTCTGGTGAGAGACTTATACACCTTACTAACCGATCTGTGACTGCTGCCCCTCTCTGCCAGTCCCTTTGCTGGCTTCCATTAGCCCAACTTATAAAACACAAAATACTAACCACAACATGCAAAGCCATCCATAACACTGCCCTCAACTACATAACCAGCCTCATCTCAAATATCAACCGAATGGTCCACTCTGCTTCTCCCAAGACATCATGCTCTCTAGCTCCCTCACAACCCCCTCCCATGCTTGCCTTCAGAATTTCTCCCATCCTCTGGAATTCCCTACCCCAGTATGTCTGTTTAGCTCTTACCCTTTCCGCCTTTAGGTGATCCTTAAAAACAAATTTCTCCAGGGAAGTCTACATTGTCTCCACCTAAAAACTGGGTCTAATGTGTGAGGTCCACTAGAAAATCCTTACCAGACTTTTAATCAAAGCATACGGCCTGACTGGCCAGTAAAGGAGGGACAAGCATGCTTCCCTTCCTGAACCATACCTGGCCATGTGGACATGTGCCCTTAACATGTGGGGGTTCATCTGCCTCTTCCCCACAACCCTTGGCCAGTGGTTGAGGGGGTCTTCAGGGGTTAAGGGGCTTATCAGAGTCTGGAAGCCCCCTTTATTAAAACTAGTGTAGCGCTGATATTCTCCCATGTTGATATGTGTTTGTATACTTTATAGTTCAAGTGTTAGGGGCATGTTGGAGAGGAAGAGTGGATTGACCTTGAACCAGCTAAAGAGTATCCTGAAAAGCTATTATGAGGAGGAAGATGCCACTGAGCTGTTTCATCAACTGATAAATATGACACAGGATAGTAGAGAGACTCCTCAGAACTTCCTATTTCAGGCCATTGAGCTCAAGGACCGCCTGCTGTTTGCATCAAAGGAAGAAGGAAGCGGAGACCATTTTGGAGCCGAGCTAGTTAAGAGGAAATTCCGGAGATCTGTGACTATGGGATTGAGGAGTGACTATAGCAAGCTACAATTGAAGCAGTATTTGGAAGATCCCTTAACTCCGGATGAGGTCCTCATTGAGAAAGTGAATGAAGCAGATAAGATGGAGATTGAGAGAGACCAAAAACAGAGGAAACTTCAAGCTTCTAGCACCACAAGTGCTAAAATACAGCAGATAGGTGTCCCCTCAGACACTCAGGAACTGAATGTACTGGCAGCAAGCGTTGAACAGGGATTATGGCTTTCACCTATTCACCACCTGCCCGTTAGTCAGACTGGACTGGAGAAGCTGTTCCAGACCCAGAAAGAAATACTGGAGATGATGACCATGTTGATGACTCGTCTGGTGAAACCCCAGACAGAAGAAGTCCCGCCACTCAAGGCTCCGGAGACTCCTACCATTAACCGCCCTATGAAACAAACACAGAGAGTCTGCTTCAAATGTGGAGGAGTAGGACATCTCAGGCGAGTGTGCACAAGTCCAGCAACTGGGACAAAATCCAAACAGCCGGGGGGAAACTTCAGAGGGCCCCAGTGAAGGAGTCAACTGGGCGCCCGGTTGTAATAGCTAACGCCACACCGACTCATATGCCCCTGACCACTGGGGTCACCAACAAGCCAGGACGGAAAAGAGAGAGACCCCCAAAACCAAAAGTAAAGGTACAAGCCACCAAGCAGGCTAAAAGTACTGCAATCAGTGGATTTCCCCCCAAGCTAGTGGGACCCTCCCCAATTGTCCCCATCCAAGTAGAGGGGATTTATACAAAAGCCCTGCTGGACACTGGAGCCCAAGTAACCTTGCTCTACAAGGATTTCTATGACTGACATCTCAAGCACCTGCCGTTACGGCAATTGGAGGAACTAGAGATACGGGGATTAGGCACTCAGAACTTCCCATATTATGGTAACCTGCTGGTCAGACTCACCTTCGACCCAAGTACAGCAGGAGAGGCTGTGACTTTCGACACCTTGGCCATAGTGTGCCCTCGTCCCCCGGGGGCTGACAAAAATTCCCTCATCATTGGGACGAACACTGACTTAGTGAGGAGGCTACTTGCACCGCTTGTGCTGCAGAAGGGGACCCTCCCCACTAAAATACATTCAATGTTGGCCCAGACATACCGAGACCTTAGACAAGAGGAAGAGGCTCCTGAAGAGGGAGTGGGAAAAATCTGGCTCCTGAATAGGGAAAAGAGGTTAGTCCATCCGGGTGAAGTAATCTGCCTGAGAGCCTCTGTCAAGTTAAGCTGTAAAAAAACAGGTCCTTTCATTGTCCTTGAAAATACAAGCCAGGAAGAAAAAAAGGGGTTAGAGCTTATCTCTGAAGTATTGCCCACCAGGGTATTGAAGAGGACTCACGGCAAAGTTCCAGTCAGTGTCCGCAACACAGCAACGGTGCCAGTGATGGTGCCAGCCAAACTACTGTTAGGACAAGTCAGCCCGGCAACTCCAGTCGCAGCATGTGGTTTGACGGAAGGACCAGCTGCAGAAATCCGTGTAGAAGAATTCTGCCCGAAAAATACGCCTCTTACTCCTGCATGGAGAGAAAGAGCTAAAGCTCAACTTCTGAGATGGAGGGCAGCCTTCTCAAAATGTGAATTTGATGTGAGATTGGCAAAGAGTGCCACCCACCGAATTCGACTGGAGGAAGACAAGTCGTTTTTTGAAAGGGTTAGGCGAATCCCATTGGGAGATCTGGAAGATTTGAGGGAACAACTGGCCGACCTCAAGAGGATGGGCATTATCCTGGAGTCCAGGAGTCCTTATGCCTCCCCTATAGTGGTGGTCAGGAAGAAGAACGGGTCCCTAAGCCTATGTATCGAATAGTGTTGCTCACAAATATTCGCATTGCGAATATTCGCTACGAATATTGCATATTCGAGTATTCGCGAATAACTCGAATATTGCGGCGAATATTCGCTATGGCGAATATTCGTATTTTTTCAAATTTATTTTTAAAACAGATCACATCCTAGTGATCTCCATCGACGTCTAAAAGCATTGCTGGTATGATTAGAGAGAGACCCTGGGCCGAGTAGCTGATGCGATTCTTTTATGTTGCCGAAAATTCGCATTGCAAATTTTCGGCAACATAAAAGAATCGCATCAGCTACTCGGCCCTTCTTTTGCATCAGAGCCAATCAGAATAACTCGGATATTCGGCAAAAGGAATATTGCGCGATATTCCTTTTGCCGAATATTCGAGTTATTCTGATTGGCTCTGATGCAAAAGAAGGGCGGAGAAGATAATCGCGCAATATTCCTTTTGCCGAATATTCGAGTTATTCTGATTGGCTCTGATGCGCCCTTCTTTTGCATCAGAGCCAATCAGAATAACTCGAATATTCGGCAAACGGAATATTGCGCGATTATCTTCTCCGCCCTTCTTTTGCATCAAAGCCAATCAGAATAACTCGAATATTCGGCAAAAGGAATATTGCGCGATATTCCTTTTGCCGAATATTCGAGTTATTCTGATTGGCTCTGATGCAAAAGAAGGGCGGAGAAGATAATCACGCAATATTCCTTTTGCCGAATATTCAAGTTATTCTGATTGGCTCTGATGCAAAAGAAGGGCGTATCATAGCCAATCAGAATAACTCGAATATTCGGCAAAAGGAATATTGCGCGATTATCTACTCCGCCCTTCTTTTGCATCAGAGCCAATCAGAATAACTCGAATATTCGGCAAAAGGAATATTGCGCGATATTCCTTT
Source organism: Rana kukunoris (assembly GCA_029574335.1). NCBI lineage: Eukaryota > Metazoa > Chordata > Amphibia > Anura > Ranidae > Rana > Rana kukunoris. The sequence continues at coordinate 51,756 of JAJQKJ010000488.1, forward strand.
TGCCGAATATTCGAGTTATTCTGATTGGCTCTGATGCAAAAGAAGGGCGGAGAAGATAATCGCGCAATAGGAATATTGCGCGATTATCTTCCCCGCCATTCTTTTGCCCCCTTATTCTCCTTTCTTTTAAGTAGAGTTAGTGTAGAGTTAGTGTTTAGTGCATATTTGTTTAGTAATACAGGAAATGATCTCCGTTTATGAGAATTTCGCGATCATTTTCGCATTAGCGAAATTTCGCAAAAATTTTTTTGGATAAAATATCGCGAATATTCGATATTAGCGAATATTCGCGAATATTCTTCTATATATTCGCGCAATATCGCGAAATCGAATATGGCGTATTCCGCTCAACACTAGTATCGAACCGGAGGACCATGTCTGACCAGTACACCACACCTCGGATAGAGGATGCTCTGCAGAGCCTGTCGGGAGTGAATTGGTTCAGTGTGCTGGACTTAAAGAGTGGGTATTATCAGATCCCCATGTGCCCCGAAGACAAAGAGAAGACCGCTTTTATCACCCCGTGGGATTCTTTGAGTTCAACCGGATGCCGCAAGGCCTGTCTGGGGCCCCAGCAACTTTCCAGAGGTTGATGGAAAAGACAGTGGGTGACATGAACCTACTTGAAGTACTAGTTTACCTGGATGACGTCATAGTATTTGGAAGAACGTTGGAAGAGCCTGGAGAAGGTGCTGAAGAGACTTCTTGATGAAGGTCTGAAGCTCTCTATGGAAAAATGCCAGTTCTACCAGTCCTCAGTGAATTACCTGGGACACATTGTGTCTGAAGAGGGAGTGGCAACCGATCCCATGAAGTTAGAAGCTGTCACTTCTTGGCCCAGGCCCACCAACTGAACTCAGGTCATTCTTAGGCTTCTGCTCGTACTACAGAAGATTTGTGGAAGGGTTCACTAAAATAGCCCACCCACTCACTGAGCTCCTAAAGAAGCAGGAAGAAGTAAGTGTAAGCACAGATCAGTCAAGGAAGCCAAAAGTAGGGCCCAGAAGGAAAAAAGACTCCAGTGGACTCCAGAATGCGAGGAAGCTTTCAGACAATTGAAGTGGAGCCTTACCACTGCCCCAGTTTTGGCCTATGCAGACCCTGCCAAACCATACGAGTTGCATGTGGATGCCAGCCGTGAGGGACTTGGAGGAGTGCTCTATCAAGAGCATGAAGGGCATCTGCGGCCGATCCCTTATGTGAGCAGAAGTTTGACTCCTGCCGAAAGAAACTATCCGACTCATAAGCTTGAATTTCTGGCTCTGAAGTGGGCAGTGGTAGACAAGTTGAAGGACTACCTTTACGGTGCTGAATTTGTGGTTTAGACAGACAACAACCCCCTCACATATCTGCTCACCACTGCGAAGCTGGACGCCACCGGTCACAGGTGGTTAGCTGCTCTCTCGACATTTACCTTCAGCCTGAAGTACAGATCAGGGGTTGGTAACCGAGATGCGGATGCTCTGTCAAGAAGGCCTCATGACCCCCGAAATCCCTCAGAAGACTGGACTCAACTTACTCCAGAAGGAGTAAGGGCCCTTTGGGAAGGGACAAGTCAATACAGGAAAGGTGCGGCCAGAGCTGAAGTAGGAGTATCCTCAGCGGGAGTACCCAGGTTCTATTGCAACGTCTCCTAGGTTGTACAGGAGGGTCTCCCAAGCTATCCAGAAAGGATCTCAGGATATATCAGGAGGAAGATCCACTATGTGGGCTGGTGCTGAAGGCATTGGAACATCAACAGTCTGATGTGCTGCGGAAGAGCCCCAAGAAGGAAGCCCGGCTGTTACTGAAAGAATGGGATCGGTTGCAGTTGCAACAAGGGGTGGTCTACCAAAGGGGCCCCTCTGATGATCCAGAAGCGAAGGGGCAGCTGCTCCTGCCAGGAAAGGAGAGAGGGTACTGATTGCTTTACACGATCACCATGGTCATTTGGGAGCCGAGAGGACTCTCCAACTAGTAAGGGCAGGTTCTACTGGCCTTACATGAGGAAAGAAGTTGAGAGTTACTGTCATTCCTGCCTCAGGTGCATACAACGAAAGACATTGCCCCAGAGGGCTGCCCCAATGGGCCATTTTCACTTCAATTTGACTCACCAAAACTGTGGATTACAAATCACAAGGAGACACTTTAGCTAGCAAAGAAAAGAAGATCCAGGACTAAGTACTTTAAGTGAGATCTCACACATAGCTCATAAAGTAGGGGGAGCTTCCAGGTATAGACATATATATATATATACAGGGCCGGATTTGCCCTCCCTGCCGCCCCAAGGCCAGGTTCCGCAATGCACCCCCTCCCCGCCAACCGAACCCCCCCAAATAAACATGGCAACTGGGTGGCAGGGGCAGCACCGTTAGTTCAAATATTTTTTGTTTCTTTTTTTTTTTACGTTTTTATCACTTTTTTTTATTTTGTAGCTTGTCGTTTACTTTTTTTATTTTTGTATAATTTTCTTATTCTTTTTAATATTATTTTTCTTACTCTTTACTTTTTAATTACTGTTTTATTTTAATAATTTAATTATTATTATTATTATTATTATTATTAATCTATTTTGTTCCACTTAATTGTATTGCTATCACACAGGAGAAAACAATTCCCTGTGTGATAGCAATTGGAGGTAACATGTTCTCTTTATTGACCCTGTCACCTCCAAAACAGGAGTCCTAGCACTGTGCTAGAGCTCCTGTCACAGCTGAGATGGGAAGAGCACAGCTCAACCCTCTCACTGTGTACATCGGAGGCAGGGACAGGAGACAGATTCTGCAGCCTCTGGGAGGACGGAGTCCTGAAGACAGAGCCAGTAGAGAGTGGTATGTGGGGGGGGGGGGCAGCACACATTTTGAAAGCGACATCGCCGCAGTCACTTGTTAACGAGTGAGCGAATTTCAGAAAGCAACTTTCCGCCCTTAACTGGCCGTCGGGGGACTCCATGCAGCTGCCACCCCTTGGCGCCCTGGCGCCCCGAGGCCTGGCCTCAGTGGCCTTGTAGGAAATCTGGGCCTGTATATATATATATATATATATATATATATATATATATATATATATATACTGTTTTTTCAAATTGTTTATATTGAAATCCATTGTGCTGTTGTCTTATGTTGGGATGACAGCACAATTACTGTAATCACTTTTTTTGCATATTTTACAGTAAAATATATCTCTGGTTAAGTATCCAGTTGTTGTGGCATATTGTTTTCTCCCACCAGGTGCAGTCAGTGGATCCTGGGATGACAATACAGGTATTTTGTACTGTCTTACATTGTATTGTATTGCATTGCATCACAGCTGTGCCAAGGGGATTGAGCCAAGTTAGTAGGGTTTATTGGTAGAGTGCAGGCACAAATCAAACCAGCAGCACCTTCGGGGGTCAGTGCTACACTAGTATACTTCTAACTTTAAAAAAATCCTCTCGTAAGGCTTCCCCTGCCCTGATACAGGAAGTAGAAGCAGGAGTGGCAAGTGTGATTAAAATGCTTACAAGCATTCACTCCCATGGACTACAGAGTGGCAAGGATGTACCACTGAATAGAGATGGCCAAATACTGGATGGAGACAGCCGTTCTGCACTTATCATGTCAAAGTGGGCCTTCTTTAATACAGTTGGGGGGGGTGTAAGAGAACTATTAGAACACCCCTGGCACACACGCGTGCGCATGAATGCACTCACGAACAACAGCGGGCTCCTCAGAGCACTGGTAAGCGTGCGCGCACTCATGGGCAACAGCAGGCTTCCCAGAGCGTGTCCCTAACTCAAATTTGCACCAGTCAGCCTATTTAAAGGTGGCCCTGTTTGCCCAAACAGTGCTGACTGGTCTTCAGTGTCCTGATCTCCTGATTCCTGTTGTGTTCTGCCTGATACCCCTTGCTCACCTTCCCTGCCTTTGGTGCTCTTTGAAAAGCATGTCTTTAGCAAACTGTGACATGTATGTATACTTTGGATGCACATGTGGACCAAAGTTAGTTACATTGGCTGATGCACTGAAAGTGACCAGCATTTGGAGGTATGGTGGTGCAGAAGTGTTCATACCTAAAACTGGCGTAGAGTTAATTGTCATGTTGAGTTACGGTGGTGGGGCAGTATACTTGCTAGGAGGTATTTGACTAGCCCCATGTCAAGGTGTATTGTCCATTATCTTCATACCAGTGTCCACAGTTTTCTAAGCTGTGAAAGCTTGATGTGCTAGGGAATGAGTAGGCAGATTTTCTTGAGAGGTGGTAAGTGCAGTGTGCTGACATTGATTGAGGGATACTGTTTGAGGCTGACGTTTTGGAAGGGTATGTGAGGAATATGATGCATACACTATAACTGAGTGTCTGCTGCTGTTACACCTTTTAGTTTCACTAGCAGCTTGCTCTAAAACGTTTAACCTAGCCATGCTTGTGACATGCTCATATTGTATTTCCAAAACTTCCATCGCTGCTTTCTTTATTTCAAAAGTTTTATTAATTTTCAAAGGTAGTCATGACAAAAATATCAGAATTAAGCAAAACAACAATGGTACGGCTGTGCAACATACGTTATACAGGCTAGATAAAAAAAAGAAAAAAAGACATTACCACTTGTCACCAGCAGCAACTAGTTCTAGTGCCAGTGTAGGAACACCTCATCCCGAGAACCCCCGAGACTGGGATCCATCCCAAGCCCCCCCAGCACCCCACATGGGAACAGGGACAATCCCCTTACCAAGCATAGGATCGTGGGGAAGTAAACGGGAGAGAGTAGAGTGGGGGAGAAAAGAGGAGGAAAGAGAAGGGAGAGAGAAAGAAGGTATCTGCAGACAGTCTGGTTCTATACCGCTATCGAGTTACATGACACAAAGATAGAGTCTCCTAATCCCATAAATTTAGCCCATGGTTCCCAGATCTCCCTAAACTGAGTGAAGTTATCTAAAATAGAACTCATCAACTTCTCCTGGGTCATTATCCACAATATTTTTCATTTGGCCGCAACAAAAGAGACCTTGGGGAGCCTCCAGGCCCTAGCAAGGTTATTTTAGCACCTAAGAAAATGAAAAGTATTAATTTACGGGTGGGTTTTGCGGCCTTGGCGGTTAATTGGTTAAAGACAGCCGTCAAGAGAGACCTGGGAATCGCGATGCCAGTTACTTTGGAGGTTATTCGGAAGATTTTTGACCAAAAGCTTCTTATTTTAGGACACTCCACCATATGTGGAGCATGGAACCCCTCAGCTGGCATCCTCGGAAACACAGCGGGGAAGCCAAGGGGTACATGGCCGAGAGCCGTAGAGGAGTTAGGTACCATCTGGTGAAAACTTTTAAGTTGGCTTCAAAAAGAAAAACATTTAAAATACCCTTAAATGATGACATAAAGGCCCTTTGACAGGTGTCCAAGTCCCATGTCACCTGCAGATCATCCTCCCAGGCCAGCATATAGGCCGTTTTGCGGTTGTCCTTGGCAAGTGACGAGTATATCCTGGAGATTCCCCCCCTCTGCTCCGTCAGGCTCCCACACCACTGTTCATACGGGGTGAGTTGGGGAGGTTCAGGTTTCGTGGATCAGATAGAGTGAAGGAAGCGGGATATTTGGTGGAACCGGAATCTTTCCGAGACTGGTAGTTTCAAATTCTTAATACAGTGAGAAAGGGAGATGGGTCCTGTGGGGGTCAGGAAGTTCCCGATCCGATACATCCCCTTATTCAACCACCACCTAAATACTCTGATGTCCATCCCTGGGAGAAAATCAGGGTTATAAAAAAAGTGTGCTAAGGGTTTACAAGGGGAAACCAGTGACAGGTTATACCTGAGCTTATCCCAAATTGCGAAGGTGTGCGATAGAGAGGGGCAAAGTATAGAAGGTCTGGCCTTGGGGGGCTCCAAAGGAGGAAATCAAGAGTGAAGTTGGGAACTGCCTGTATTTCCATGTCCATCCAATCCGGCTTGGCTAATGGAGAATATATTGTGGAAAGCTGGGAAAGTCTGGCTGCCTGCCAAACAAATTGGGTAGTGCCAATCCTCCTCCGCTTCTTAAAAGTCTGAAAAGAGTATGCCTCCCAAGGCGATGACACGATTTACCCCAGATAAATTTGATGACTTTGCTTTGGAACAAGGCTAAATGGTTTTTATTAACGGAAATTGGGAGTGAGCGAAATAGGTAAAGAAGCCTGGGGAACAAGGTCATCTTTACAGAGTGTATCCTTCCTAAATCCTAACCAGGAGAGCTGGTGTGGGTGCCATGGTTTTAGGTCCATATCAAATTTTTTGTACATGGGTGGGTAATTAGCTTGGTATAATTGTTCAAATTTAGGGGTTAAATTAATTCCTAGATAACGTATGAAAGTCTCACTCCACGTGAATTGAAACAAGTCCTTCAGCCGAGCCACTAGGGACAACGGGAGGGAGATATTAAGGGCTTGCGACTTCGCGTAATTAACCCGTAGACCCGATACGTCCGCAAAATCCTCCAAAGTTTTACAGACAAACGGTAAGGATGTAGAGGGGGAAGTAATAAAGAGAATCAAGTCATCTGCGAACAGTCCACATTTGTGAACAGAATGGCCACAACGGACTCCCGTTATGTCAGGGTTGGATCGAATGGCAATTGCCAGCGATTCGATTTCTATGGCAAAGATCAACGGTGAAAGGGGGCACCCCAGACGCATTCCTTTACGAATTTTAATGGGATCTGAGTACAGGCCTTGTAGTTTAATACTGGCTAAGTAGAGAGACCTAAGTAACCCAGAAAATCCAGGACCAAACCCCCAGCATTTTAGCAATTCAAACAAGTAGGACCAAGAAAAAAAAACAAAATAAAGTTGTGCTGCTGAAGTGTGAAGAAAGAAAGGAAGCAGCCAGCACTAACAGTGAAACACCCTGTGAGTACACAATGAAAGAAAAATAAGTGCAGCGCTAGTGGGCATGGGATTGCATGAAGCAATGTAGACCAATCCCATTTACATGGGTAACATTATAATGATGTAGTCCAAAAACAAGAAAATATATAAAGGGTGGTGAAACCCTATATGCAAACAGGTGAAGTGTAAATGACAAAACAAGTCCTTCAAATCAAAGCAGGCAAGTCTTCATATAGAGCACTCCTGTCCACCGCTCATATGTTGATGGAGAGACTGATGGTGCCCGTGGTCAGCACGGATGGGCATACAGGTAAACCAAACAGGTAAATGAAAAAAAGATGGGTACTCTTACCACAAATGTTGGACACATATGCCAAGAGCAATGTGTCAGATGCGTGTGTAAGAGCTCCTCAGATGGACGGCTCTATAGGGAGTGATGATTCAAAAGGTTGTGGATCTTTCCCAGGAATCATAGGGTCCAAGATGGAGAGAGGTTCCAAGATTTCAGATGGAGTAACACTTGTATGTATCCAAAAAAAGAGAAAAACTCCACATGGTGTAGTTTGTTTTAAGAAAGGTAAGCCTTTATTAGGCTGATAAAACAATAAAAGCAGAAATAAAAATGTAGATGCCAGTACTCTGGAGAAGATCTGGCACACGTGATCACATGTGTATAAAAGCGCGTGGTAGTTGGGTATGAGTAAGCTATGTACCCGACATGTTTCGAGCTAATGCTCATCGACAGGGGCATGGCTCCTTCACCCACTCCACGCTATATATATAATGAAAGGGACAATTCACTGTGTCCAAAAGCAGCTGCAATCAATTCATTAGAATTAACCATACTGATTAACTACGCCCACTGGTGTCTGCAGACAACAGCTATAGTTAGGCTTGTCCAGCCGTATGATGATCCCATTGTGTGCATTCATTGGTCAAAATGAGTGGAAGTGACCTGACTAGTGAGGATCATGGGAAGTGGCCATTGCGTCAGGCAAAGCATCAGCCTATGGGAGATCTACTACGAATGAATTTTCTACTACGAATGAATTTTCGGAAGATAGTACATGACAGGTATGCGAGGTACAACGGGTACCAAGTATTCTTTTTCTTTTTTATCTATAATCCCATCCGAGAAACCTTTATTTATTAGGCCCAACAGTGCCTTGTGTAATTTTTTGGTGGGATCTTGGGACAGCTGAGAATAAGTACTGGTGTCATCCAAGATACGGCACATTTCTACATGGTAATCACTCTTATCAAGAATGACCAGACCTCCCCCTTATCTGCGGGGCGTATAATCAAATCCCTGCGTTCACACAGGGACTTGAGTCCAAGTTTGATGTCAGGATGATCGTATGTGCGTTTTTTGGGCAAGGTTTCTAGATCTTTGAGAACTAGGTCTCTAAAGACCTTAATTGATGAAGAGGTAGTATTGGATGGGTTAAATAGGGAGGGGTTAGACAGACCTGAATGAATGGGTGCTCCAGGTGGATTTACAATTTGTTTAGATTGGCTTGGATTTGATAGGAAAAATCTTTGAATGTTTAACTTACGAACAAATTTTTGAACATCGACAAAGGTGTCGAACTTGTTCAACTGCTTAGAGGGGGCAAATTTTAGTCCCTTATCCAAGGTTCTAATTTCTGCCTCTGAAAATTCTCCTTTACTAAGGTTAAAAATGCCATTGGCATCTAAGGTTTGCTTCTTTTTCCTGGTGCGCCTCCCCCCTCTAGTGCCTCGTTTCCGTCTGCACATCTTTTGATACTCATGGGGACCCTGGGAAAATCCCCACTCTGGGAAGGCATAGGTCGTGAATGGTTGTATGAATAGGGGGATCTGTTGTATTGATCATACTCTTTTTCTATGTAGGAGTGATGTCTGGTGTTCTCATCATTAAAATGAGCATCTCGTAATGGTGACGTATTGCGTCGTGTTGCTGTGTTGTTCATTCATCGAGTCGTGGAGTCGCGCGGATGTACGTCTCCTCGTTCACGCCTCCCTGTCTAGTTTCCACGGGCTACTCAGGCTGATGACGCACCGCGTCGCATCCCCACGTAGGGACGCATTAACACACACTCGTAGTAGATCTCCCATAGGCTGATGCTTTGCCTGACGCAATGGCCACTTCCCATGATCCTCACTAGTCAGGTCACTTCCACTCATTTTGACCAATGAATGCACACAATGGGATCATCATACGGCTGGACAAGCCTAACTATAGCTGTTGTCTGCAGACACCAGTGGGCGTAGTTAATCAGTATGGTTAATTCTAATGAATTGATTGCAGCTGCTTTTGGACACAGTGAATTGTCCCTTTCATTATATATATAGCGTGGAGTGGGTGAAGGAGCCATGCCCCTGTCGATGAGCATTAGCTCGAAACATGTCGGGTACATAGCTTCCTCATACCCAACTACCACGCGCTTTTATACACATGTGATCACGTGTGCCAGATCTTCTCCAGAGTACTGGCATCTACATTTTTATTTCTGCTTTTATTGTTTTATCAGCCTAATAAAGGCTTACCTTTCTTAAAACAAACTACACCATGTGGAGTTTTTCTCTTTTTTTGGATACATACAAGTGTTACTCCATCTGAAATCTTGGAACCTCTGTCCATCTTGGACCCTATGATTCCTGGGAAAGATCCACAACCTTTTGAATCATCACTCCCTATAGAGCCGTCCATCTGAGGAGCTCTTACACGCGCATCTGACACATTGCTCTTGGCATATGTGTCCAACATTTGTGGTAAGAGTACCCATCTTTTTTCATTTACCTGTTTGGTTTACCTGTATGCCCATCCGTGCTGACCACGGGCACCATCAGTCTCTCCATCAACATATGAGCGGTGGACAGGAGTGCTCTATATGAAGACTTGCCTGCTTTGATTTGAAGGACTTGTTTTGTCATTTACACTTCACCTGTTTGCATATAGGGTTTCACCACCCTTTATATATTTTCTTGTTTTTGGACTACATCATTGTAATGTTACCCATGTAAATGGTATTGGTCTACATTGCTTCATGCAAGTAGGACCAAGAGACCGAGTCAAAGGCCTTTTGTAGGTCCAACGATAACAACATCCCAGCCTGACCACCTCCTCCATCCCACCCAGATTGTAAAACTGACACAATGTCCACTGCCCTCCAGGTATGAACCCAACTTGATCTTTGTGTATATAAGTGCTGATGAAGGATGCAAGGCGATTGGCCATAACCTTAGTCATTATTTTAAGATCATTATTGATCAGTGATATCGGTCTATAATTACCGACTTCTCCGGGGTCCTTATCAAGCTTCGGTATGACTGCAATACAAGCAGCATTCAGATGCGGGTCCAGTGGGTCCCCCTTAGACTTAGAATTAATGAAATTCGTCAGGTGTGGGGCCAAGATATGCGCAAAGGCTTTATAGTAGGGAATGGAGAACCCATCAGGTCCCGGGGCAGAGTTAGTTTTAAGGCCTTTAATTACTGATAGTACCTCATCAGTCGATATTGGAGATTTGAGTTGGTCTCTATGGTCCTTCGATAAAGTGGGTATGGGAATACTGTCAAGAAAGCTACCCGGGCTGGAGTATTCCTGTGGTGGTTGTACAGTATACAAGTTTGCATAAAATGATTGGAAGGCGTTCATAATCTTGAGAGGGTTCGCCGTGGGGGGTTGACCCTCAACATTGAGTTTGGGGAATAATCTAGTGTGAGTCCGTCGGGAAAGTCTGGAGGCCAAGAGACGCCTCGGTTTATCTTTCATGTGGTAATACCTCACCCCTTGCCAACGTAAGCTATTTTCGGCTCTGGCGGTTAATGCTAAGTTGAGTTCTAGGCGGGCTGAATCAAGACGCGACATGGGACATCGTCCCGGGTCTCTCTTGTGTTCGGCACAGAGCGCTCGGAATTTTGCTTCCATGTTTTCAATGTCTACTCTCCGTGCCTTGTTAAGTCTAGCTTTGATGTGAATAAGTTTTCCTCTTAGCGTAGCTTTGTGGGCAGCCCACAAAGTTTCCGCTGAGATGTCAGGGGAGCTGTTCAAGGAGAAATATTCAGAGATTGCCAATTCTATCTCTTGTTTATGTGCAGGGTTTGACAGGATCGTTTCGCTAAGATGCCAGTGAGGAGATTTGGGAAGCGAAGCGAGGTTAGAAAACACCATAATTACTAGGGAGTGGTCCGACCAAACCGTATCTATTATTTGGGCCTTTCTAACCGAGGGTATCAGTGCGTGTGAGACCAGGAGGTGATCAATTCTGGCATAGGTCTGATGTGCGTGAGAGAAGTGTGTGTAATCTCTTTGGATAGGGTTCATCTCCCTCCAAATGTCCGTGAAGCCCCGCTGAAAAATTTTTTTGGCTATCTTCGAACTAAGTCTAGTGGGACGTATGTTCTGAGCCGTAGGCGGTTTGGACCTATCTATGCCCTGGTCAAAGGCAAGGTTTGAGTCTCCGCCCAAAATTACCTTCCAAAAGGGGGTCTAAGGTTTTAAAGAGATCGACAAAGAATTTCAATTAGCCTACATTAGGAGCGTAATAGGATACCAGAGAGTATAGCTGACCATCAATCGTGCCCTTGAACAGGACAAATCTCCCCTCGGGATCCCCATGTTCTGACTTCAGTGAAAATCTGCAGTTTTTGGAAATAAGGATTGCCACCCTCTTGGTTTTACCTTCTGCACTGGCTAAGAAAAATTGGGGGAACTGAGCATGTAGGAATTTGGGTTTGTATCGGATCGGGAAATGAGTTTCCTGCAGAAAGAGGACATCAAAATTGCGGGATTTCATATAGTCCAGAACTTTCCACCTTTCAGAGGGAGAGTTGAGACCCTGTGTGTTGTGGGTAGCCACCCTTAATGGAGTGGCTAAAGGTTTGGTACTAGCCATGGAGCAGAGAAATGAGGGAGATCACCACAACACCGCCACTTACCTGAGTGGAGAATCTGTGCAGGACTTGATATCCAGGCCCGAGAGTAAGCGGCACTTCTCCTAGACAAGGATTTGTGTCGACCAACCAAAGACAGAGTAGAAAAGGGGGGAGGAAAGGAGGGGAAAGGAGGGGAATCCCAAGCCCACTAGGGACCTAGGAAAGCAGCGAGTATCCACTAACTCGCCACCTAGAGTCCTGTTCAGAACGTCAGCACCCTGCAAGCAGGGCAGACTCCTGGCCCAGGGAGAAGGCATTGCCAAAGCCATGGGACAGGAGAAGGCGCAACAGCACCGCTCCAGCCCCGACGCACCTAAAAAACATCAAGAAAGCTAAGAGTGTAATTAAAAATCGGGGAAGCAGAAGACCCCGGGGACCCGCTCCCGGAGGTCCCGCCCCCCCCCACACGTAACGTATGAGGGGAGGGCCCAGAACCCCCCGAAAACCAGCCACCCGCAGCCAGGACAAGAACTACCCACCCAACTGGCACGCTCCTCGTAGGAGGGACGTAGAGAGTGTCACAAACTATAAAACTTTAATTACCCCAGCCAACATAGTATAACAGCATGACAGTTGTAGTCCAGAAAAAAAATAACTGAGAGAAAAAAACAAAGTACAATACAAAACAGTACCTGTAATCCTGGACATTGTAGAGCAAGTTAAAAATAGGAGTAGAGGGGCGTGGCTTGCGCGCGCATGAAGATGGACGCTTGAGCCGTGAGCTCCGCTGACCCGACCGGACCAAAGCGACGAAACAGGGCGACCATCGCCGCAGCTGCCACATAGTGTCTGCCCGATCACCCTCCCATCACTCCGCCGCAACGATGTCCCGCAAGAGGGTTCAGGAAAAGGGGCTGAAGCGGCTGGAGGCCTTCTCCTTCCAGCCGCGCCGCAGAGGCCAAGATGGCGCCGACGGAGCGGCAAGCAGGCAATCGCTGTCCTACGGAGACTCCCCGGACCTGCATCCACAACATCCAAGATCAGGACTCCACTCTCATGTGCCCCAGGACGACTCCCCTGCTACCCCGATAACGCAGAGCCCCGCGAAGTCGAGGATGCGACTGGACGCCTCCAACCAGGCCTCAGACACAGTGAGTACAGGCCTACACAACCCTTCTGCAATCTCCTCACTGCAATCCTCCATAGCTCAATTCCCAACATCTGGCCAACCAGTGCTGGACACCACTATGAAGGACATGCTCATGTCACTACAATCTTCCCTTATGACCAATCTATCATCACTGATTAACAGATTCTCATTAGAAATGAAACACATGGACAATAGGGTACAGTTTATAGAAAGCAAGATGGAGGAATGCACGGAGACGGTTAATGATCTGGTGGATGCATGTAATGATCAGAAAGAGGACTCCCTCTGGATCAAAGCAAAACTCGCAGATTTAGAGGACAGGTCCAGACGCAATAATGTCAAAATGCGTGGGGTCCCTGAATCAGTCCAACCTAAGGACCTGCACAACTTTGCCGCCACGCTATTTTCCACTATGCTGCCAGACCTCTCCCCGATCGAATTAACGATCGATCGCATACACCGCATCCCCAAACCGCGCCACCTTGAGGCAGACGTCCCCCGCGATGTTCTACTTCGTGTACACTTCTACCAGGCAAAAGAACAGATCCTTATGAAAGCCAGAGAATTATCTCCGCTCCCAGCTCCGTACTCTGACATCCAACTATATGCCGACCTGTCCCAGTACACGCTGCAATTGAGGAGACAACTGAAAACCATAACCAAAGCCATGCATAACCACAAGATTGTCTACAAATGGCGCCATCCAGCGACCATTCTGGTCACGCACAATGGCGTGCCACACACCATCTCCACACTGGAAGGAGGAATGAAGCTGCTACATTCATGGGGCATCCTGCCTGACCCCTCTCCTAACCACCCAGGCCCTAATGGCCCTCCTAATCCGTTCACGTTCGGGTCTGATCGGGAGAAAAAGAAGACCACCCACCGTTGATCAACCAGCCCTATACTACTACTACATACAACGTATGACCTGGTCCGGTCCGGCTATGCGATTGTACATCTGCTCGCTGAACTTTCCCCATTACTAGTCAGCTGCTCTTATGAGCGGTTCTTGCTGACGAATTTGTACTTGTTTTATTTTTCTTTGTTCTGCAGTTATAGACTTTTTTTTTTTTTTTTTTTTTTTTTCTCCTCCTATCCCCCATTGCTCATATTGTTACACGCAAGTTGATATTCCATTGGTGCAGTAACCAGGCTTGGACTGCCCTGAGACCTTTTTTTTTCTTTTTTTGTAATCTCATTAAAATTCTGTACTAATACATTTTATTTCCTAGAAGGCTCAACATCTGAAACTCTCCTTGTACAGAAGCGCGTCTACCCCCCATCACAGCCACCACCACCTTCTGCCATCTGGACTATTGCATCACCATCCACAACTGTGAGTAACTACACCCACGCCACACCACCACCCACCCACAATGGGGATCACTGTTCTTTCCCTCAATGCTAAAGGGCTGAATCACCCTGTAAAACGCTCCTCTCTTTGGAAATCCGCACTCGACTATAAATGTGATGTATTGTGTGTCCAAGAGACACACTTTGCTACGGGGGCCTCCCCCAAATGCCAGCATAGGCAATTCCCCCATGTTTTCCAGTCATCCTTCTCTAAAAAACAACGAGGAGTTATGATTGCCGTCAAGAACACTGTTATTTTTTCAACTATTGACCTCGGTTATCGACCCGGACGGGCGATACATTATCCTGGTCTGCATCCTCAATAACGTCACCTACACCCTGGTCTCGATCTACTCCCCGAACCATGGCCAAATGCCTTTTCTCAGAAAAACCTTGCGAGCAGCCCGCAAAGTACAACAAGGTCATTTGATGATCTGTGGCGACTTCAATATGGTACCAAATCCCGTAATGGACTCCACTGCTGGCAACAAACGCTGTTCTTCACCTCTAGAAACTTTCATTAATGCTAATGACTTGTATGATGTTTGGAGGTGCTGTCATGCGAGTGAAAGGGATTACACGTTCCTGTCGCCGCGTCACAACACCTACTCACGTATCGATTTGTTTATGACTGACAGCCGATTGCTACACAAAATTTTAGACTCCTCTATACATGCCACCACCTGGTCGGACCACGCTCCTGTTAGCATTACTGTCACCGATGACGCTCGTCATCCTAATTCCTATATTTGGAGGGTTAACAACCACCTACTTCAAACACCATGCTACTCCAACTCCATTAAACAGAAATTGGAAGATTACTTCTCCCTTAATCAGGGATCAGTGTCCGACCCGCTGGTGGTATGGAACGCTCACAAGGCGGTCATCAGAGGCTCATTTCTCCAAATGGGGGCTAGAGCTAAAAAAAAAAGAACCCAACGCATAGACGAACTGACGAATGAGATAACCGTGACTGAATCCCTGAATAAACTAAATCCCTCCCCACTCTTACAATCTAAGATATTCTCCCTCCGCCAGGAATTGAGGACACTCCTTCTTGATAAACATGTTAACGCTTATAAGATGTTTAAATCCACCTTATACTCGACGGGCAATAAGGCAGGCAAAGCGATGGCTCAAAGGGTTAAAGGTCACAGGGCTAAAACAAAAATCCCTTACATACAGCATCCTCACACTAACGAAAAGCTCCTCAAACCCCAAGAAATAGCAAACGCCTTTAGTGCGTATTATGCGGACCTGTATAACTTAGCAGCGGACCCGACTACAGCCCAACCCTCTCCTGAGATGATCCATGACTTTCTAGATCCCCTAAATCTCCCTTCTATAACTCCCCAACAGCTGGCAGACCTAAACTCCCCCTTCTCAATCACTGAAATCATATCAGCCATAAAAACATTGCCCAACTCTAAATCACCAGGCCCCGACGGCTTCACTGGGGAATACTACAAACAGTTTAAAGACATTCTAGCCCCTACACTATGCCAAGTTTTCAACTCAGCTGCGACATCCTCGTCGTTCCCTCCCGAAATGATCAAAGCCTTGGTGGTGACTCTACCCAAACCGGGAAAGGAACCCACCACCCCGAAAAACTTTCGTCCCATCTCCTTACTTAACCTCGATGTAAAATTATTTGCAAAAATGATTGCCAAAAGATTAGAAGATTTACTCCCAATCCTTATCTCCCCGAATCAATCAGGATTCACTAAAGGTCGGCAGGCCTCTGATGCCACAAGACGGATGATTAACATCATTCACCATGTAGAAACCACTAAAACCCCAGCACTACTACTATCCCTAGACGCCGAAAAGGCCTTTGACAGGGTCCACTGGGATTATATCTCAGCAGTCCTGTCAAAATTTGGTATTAAAGGTACAATCCGTGATGCTATAATGGCCCTGTACTCCAATCCCACTGCGCAGGTCTTCTCTGCAGATGCCCTCTCCGCACCTCTACAAATCTCCAACGGTACAAGGCAGGGATGTCCACTATCACCCATTATTTTCAACCTTGTCATGGAACCCCTGGCAGAAAGAATTCGGTCTAACCCGGCCATATCTGGCATTCCCCTAGCAGATCAAGAACACAAAATAAGCCTGTTCGCGGACGACGTGATCCTTATGGTCACAAACCCTACCCGCTCTATCCCTGAGGTCCAGAAGACGCTAGCCTGGTTCGGCGATGTCTCTTATTACAAGGTCAACGAAGCCAAATCTTACATACTGGACCTAGGTTTAGATACACCCACTAGTCAACAAATCAAACTCCAATTCCCATATGCTTGGGCAGATCACAGTTTGACTTATCTGGGCATCCAACTGACTAAATCCACCAAATCGTTATTCACGTCTAATTATCTACCGTTAAGATTACAACTACAGGCTGATCTTACCAGGCTGGCGTCCTTCGAGTTCTCATGGATGGGCCGACTAGCGGCGTTCAAAATGTTCCACCTACCCCAAATATTGTACTTGTTTAGAACTATCCCTATCCCTATCCCACTCAACTACTTCAAATCTCTTCAGACAATCTTGTCCAAATTTGTTTGGAAAGGTAAAAAAGCTAGATGCGGCCACTCCCAACTAATTAAGCACCGTTTAGCTGGGGGCTTGGGATACGTCGATTTCCAGGACTATTATATGGCCTCTATTTTAGTACAATCAAAAGATTGGTTTACAAACCCCTTCCCATCCACAACATGGGGACAGATGGAAGCATCATTCATCCCGGGAAAAAACATACAGGCCTGGCTGTTCGCGTCATTATTAGGCAAAACTCACTTCGCTCAGATGTCACCCCCCATAGTAGCATCCATCAAAACCTGGTCCAAGTTCTCTAAACTTACGAGCACTCACCCCAACCTAGCGACCTGGCCCATTCCTATTGACACGTTGAGACATCTCATTGAATCCTCTTCCTACACGGGATGGAAACACAAAGGTATTGCATACGTCTCAGACCTTATTGCCGAGGGTAAAACTAAAACATTCCCCATGCTCTTAAAAGAATACCTTCTCCCACAAACTGATAGGTATCTGCACATTCGCACCCAACACTGCCTTGCCAAGCTCAAATCTCTCTCGTGAAGATCCCTCAGATAGCTTGGATCTTCTTTAAATCCCCCACAACTAGAAAGAAGGGAATATCCTTGTTCTACAACATTCTGCACCAAAAGACTACCTTTACCAGCTCAGCAGCCCTTGCACGCTGGGAAAAAGATCTAGGACAAACCTTCTCGCTTCTCAAATGGGAGAAGGCCTGTTTATCCACCTACAAAGCCACATGTTGCTCCTCTCTATGGGAACTCGCATTCAAACTAACTCACCGGTGGTATCTGACCCCTGACAGAATGTCTAAGTTTAGCGCAACGCTGTCCGCCTCCTGCTGGAGGAACTGTGGACAGAGTGGTGATTTGATACACACACTCTGGAAATGTCCCAAACTCAAAAGTTACTGGCACTCTGTCTTTAACCTTATATCTGCAGTCACTGACGTTTCACTAGAAGAATGCCCATCAATGGCTCTTCTATCCCTAGACATCGACCGGCTCCCTAACCCGATGCGGTACATCATAGTACATATACTCCTGGCAGCCCGCCTTAGCATCACAAGGAAGTGGAAGGACCCTGACCCTCCCACGGTGGTAGATGTTATCCGCACCACACAGGAACATTTCATTTACGAGACGACTCTAGCTCTGAAACAGGGGGACAGACTGATGCAGCTCCACTTATGGCAACAGTGGAAGGACTGGACGGAATCTCCTTCCTTTGTCAAAATGTTTAACCTGTAACGTTGATAAATGTCCTACTCGCCCTCCTGACTAACTACCCAACCTATGACCCCCAAACGGGACCTGGTGGGGTGGAATACTCGAGCACAGTCTTGCTCCCTTAGAGGGGTGCTTGAGTGGTTCTGCCCTTCACACGCCCCCCGATGTTGCACGGTACGAAACAATATAAGCTTTAATATGAAGCTTCACCGCTTCAATAATTCCAAATGTTACCTGGATGGTAGATGTATGAATGTTGCTGCTCTACTAAGGTTACCAATGTTACAATGACAATCTCTATGTTCCTATTTGTTGCATACTATGCCTATATTGTAAAGCGTTTAGACCGCTTGCTAACTGTTTACATTACTCTGTTTTATGTGAAAATTGACAATAAAAACTATATTTGAAAAAAAAAAAAATAGGAGTAGAGAGGTGCAACCAACCCCCCCCCCCCCCAAAAGGACCCCTCCCTGAATACCGGGAGGTTAAAAAAAAGAAGGAACAAAGAAACCTCACAGGCTATTGCCAGGGAACCTACAGGGTGTCATGGTGGCTTGGTTTCCCTGGTCTTCTTGAATTTAGGTTTGTCCCAGGTGCCCGTCAGAGGGCTCGCAGGAGAGGGACGCTTGGTGGATCCAGAGCCAGAATTGGAGAGGTCCATCGCAGCTTCGTGGAAGATGAGGTGCAGATCAAGAAGTAGGCGTTCTTCATCTTGGAAGTTGTGGAATGAGTGCGCCCTGCCCTTTTACTTAAACTTTAAGGCAAAGGGGAAGGCCCATTTATACTTAATGTCACGCTGTGATAAAAATGTGAGAAGGGGCTTCAGGGTTCTCCTTTTTTGGATGGTCGTTGGCGAGAGGTCCGCAAATACTTGTATGGCATGACCCCGGCAAGTAAGAGGGTTTTGGTTTCTGCACAGCTTCATCACCACTTCCTTCACCGAAAAGTAATGCAGTTTAACCACAATGTCCCGGGGATTACCGTCCTTCCTCGGGGTACCCAGAGATCTGTGGGCACGTTCGATCTCTAACTTGTGTTGAGGAATATTAGGGATGAGCAGTTTGAGGAAGTCCTGAACCACAGAGAAGGTGTCGGTGATCGATTCCGGGAGCCCCCTGATCCTAAAATTCTCCCTCCTGGACCTGTTCTTGAGGTCGTCAATTCGCGATAATGCTGCATCCAGTTGATCCTGCAGGACCTGTAAGTGATCAGAGTTCTGCCTGGTAGTGGTGATCGTCTTATCTAGTTTGTTTTATATGGCCTCCATCCTAGAGCCCAGCATCTGGAAGTCCCCCCTCAGTTCTTCTGTGATTTTGGCTGCAGTCTGCGCTAACCCTCTGTCCAGTATTATAGACAGCTGAGTGAAAAGACCTGGGGTTGGTGATGATGATTGTGAGGAGACGCCCGACATGACAGGCCTGACCTCTGCCTGTGGGGAGGAAGGCCCTATGGGGGAGTTCAGCATGTCCTCCAAAGTTTGCTCCAGCAGCGATTCAGTGGAGGCTGGGGAGTGAGCCATGGCGGGTAGGGAACACATAGGGGTCCCGGGAGAGTGTGTGCGGGCTACAGAGGCATAGGATGGCCTCGCGGTAGGGAATTCCTCCACAGCGATTACCTGAGGGGGGCGCGCCATCTTAGTAATGTCCGCCCGTTCTCCACGCTAAACAGAAGCTCCAGGTTCCTCATGCGTGAGCACCCCGGGCGTGCCGACACGCTGTGTGATCGATACAGCGGCTCGCGGTCCCCCGCTTCCCCCGCTATGTGCGTCGGATAGCTCGAGCAGCACGGAGCTCCCGGTCTAAGCGGCCATCCCGGAGCAGTCCGTGCATGCGCCTCCCATCGCTGCTTTCTTGCATGTAGTTGCTGTGTCCATCGCTGGTTTCTTGAGTGGATCTTCTGGTTCCTTCTTTGCTTTCTTGCATGCAGGTTTTGCTTCCATCTCTGCTTTCTTGTGTACAGTTTTGCTTCCATCTCTGCTTTCTTGCATGCAGGTTTTGCCTCCATCTCTGCTTCCTTGTGTACAGTTTTGCTTCCATCTCTTTTGGGCAAAGACTGCCTATATTTTAGAAACTTCAGCATCACCATGGGCTTTAACAAGTTGTTGGCAAAGAGTGGAAATTCTTGATTGTAGAGACTTGGCAGATCTTGAAAACTGTCTTGTAGATTCAGAGTGATGAAATTTAAATTCATGAAGCTATGTGATTCTCACTTCTGCCTTTGTAGCACTAAACTATCTCCCTCTAGATTAAAGTGATTGTAAACTATCATAGTGAAAGGGGAATAAAATTGCGGTACTAATGGGTATAAGCAATAAGACTAATTGCATAAAAACATACAATAAAAGAGATGTAGTGCTGAAAAATAAGTATACCCTTGATTTAACCCCTTCCCGCCGAATGTACACATATATGGGGCCTCGGCTTTAGAGGGTTATACAGGGATGATGCCCACAGCTGCAGGCATCATCCTGGTACCGTTTTTTAGAGCGGGCGGTCAGCCTTCCAGGGATAACAACCGGTGTGGCTAAAAGATGCTTGGTTTTTATCCCGGAGGACATCCCTCCTCCCACCGTCTTCTGCCGCTCTAACCAAGCCTCCCGTCCCATCGGGAGACCCGATCCTCGATTCGCCACTTCCGGCGGCTAGAGACAGACTGTCATGAAGCTGTAAATGTCTTTGTTCCAGTGTTCTCTCTGTAAACACGGAAGCAACGTCACAATGACCATAAAAGAGTACCATAACGAGTACCTGTCACCACCTATTACTGTCACAAGGGATGTTTATATTCTTTGTGACAGCAATAAAAGTGATAATTTTTATTTTATTTTTAAAACACAATGTAAAAAAATAAAATAAAGATTTTTTTTAAAGCTCCCCTGTCCATGTGAGCTCGCGCAACAAAGAAAACGTATAGGTAAGTCGCGGCGCCTACTTAAATGGTGTAAAAATCACACATGTGAGGTATCGCCATGATCGTCAGAGCCTATGGAGATTTTTAGATACCGCAGGTTATCGGCATTTCACTTGGCGTAACATCATCTTTCACATTATACAAAAAAAATTGGCCTAACTTTACTGTTTTTTTTTTTTTTTTAATTCATGAAAGTGTCTTATTCCCCAAAAAGTTGCATTTAAAAGGCCGCTGCACAAATGCAGTGTGACATAAAATATTGCAACAATCTCCATTTTATTCTCTAGATTCTCTGCTAATTATATATATATATATATATATATATATATATATATATATATATATATATATATATATATATATATATATATATATATATATATATATATATATATATATATATACACAGTACAGACCAAAGGTTTGGACACACCTTCTCATTCAAAGAGTTTTCTTTATTTTCATGACTTTGAAAATTGTAGTCTTGAAGGAGTTCCCTGCAGAGGCATATCTAGTGTAAATGACACCCATGGCGAGCACTGAAACTCCACCCCTGTGGAAACATTTGAAACCCGTCTTTCAGATAACCTCAACAAAAAAAACAGCTAACAAAACAAGTGATATTTATCATCCCTTGTGATACCTTGGGTAGTGACATGTCCTCTTTATGGAGAAATCTGGTGTTTATTAGACCCCTGATCCCTCTTCTGCCCTCAAAGGCCAGGTAAATGCAGAACCAATAATGGAAGTCATGAAATCTTCATCACTTACGGCCTCAGTTTTCACAGAGGAGAGGGAGAAACTGATGTTCCTCCTTCTTTGTGTGCTGCCAATCCAACAAGATGGAATGGGAGAGGCTGGGAGAACGGGGGAGGGCTGTGGCTGAACGCAGCAGGGATAGCGCTGCCATTGTCCATCAGCAAAGGTGCTGAAAATGAGATCCTGCCTATGCTCGTGAGGAGGGAAGAAGAGACCCTGGTAAGTGCCTTGCTGCCCAGCCACTCATCAGTGCCCCCTTCATATGGCGCCCATGGCACTTGCCATGGCTGCCATACCCTAGATACACCACTGTTTTAATGTCAACTATAATCACAGGTAGTGTTACTCAATGTGTCTCCGTCTTTGTGGTGTCTCTTAGCAGTGACACCGATGCTGAAATCAGGAGATAGGGTCTCCTCCATCCCCTCCCACTTCACATTCCTCACCAGTCAACTGGCCTCTAGTCTGCCCCCCCAGCCATGCCGTGAACATAATGGGCGGCTGCAAAGAGGCTGAGTGGGCAGCTGCAAAAAGGCTGGGAGAGCGGTTCAGGCTTCAGGAACACCCCAGGATTCGGTGACCCCTGGAAAATCATCATTTGACCCCCGTGAGGGTCCCGACCCCAGGTTGAGAACCACTGCTCTACAAAGAATTGACTCAGGGGGGCTGAAAATGCACGCCACACTTCAGATATTTATTTGTAAAACATTTTGAAAACCATTTATCATTTTCCTTCCACTTCACAATTATATCTATTACATAAAATCCCAATAAAATACATTTACGTTTTTGGTTGTAACGTGCCAAAATGTGAAAAATGTCAAGGGGTAACAATAATTTTTCAAGGCACTGTATATAGGAGGGAAAAGACAGAAGGGGCCGGAGTCGCTGCTCCGACTCCTTCATTTGTGTGTGTACATTTAAGCCTTAGCTACAACGCGTTGTAAACTGTAGTCTTTTTCAAGAGGAACTAAAGCTTGTCATACATGAATCAAAATTAAGCTAATTCAAAAGGTATTGGTTGAATTTGGGTCCATGTATGGGCTACTTGTTTCTACACAATTCGTTCTACCAAACAGCCTGTCGGGTTTTTCCCGATTGATCAGTGCCACCAGCTATAGCCAGCAACACTGATAATTGCCAGCAAAATGCAATAGCTCAGCAAAAGTGATTCCCCCATCCCAGTGGCGGTGCGTCCATAGAGGGTGCCGAAGCGCCGCCCCCTCTCGCTCCCGCACCGCCACTAAATACAATACATAGATTCATGCATTGCATCTCCATTATATATGTGGATGGTGGAATTAGTTCATTATTTTTCGTAAAAAATAAAAATAAAAAAAAAGAATTGTGTATGATCTGCCTAAGTTTGCAGAGGAAAATGTGCATAAGAGGCTGAAGATCCACCTGTTGACTGGAAATATACATATGAAATATTCACTTGCAATATTTCATATTAATCTGACTAAAAAAAGTGATTTTGATTTGATTTATTTGATCTTGTTTTTTAGCCTTAGACATAAAAAAAAAAAGAAAATACAAAATAGGATAAACTTCCTTTAAAGTGATTGTAAACCCATTTTTTTTCAATACCTACCTGCTCTGAGCAAGGGTTTTGCAGCCCCGGACCAGGCCCTTTTTTTGCGATACGGCACTGCGTCACTTTAACTGACAATTGCGCGCTCATGCGACACCGTACCCGGCGTCTTCATCCTAAGTGTGGGCACCCGACTGTGACAGCCTTCGGCTTCACGGCCGGGCACCCACTGCGCATGCGGGATCGGCGCTGCGCTCTCCTATTGGACAGGTGATCGCATGGGACCTGTCATGTCCTATGTGTCCACCGTAATGTTACAGTCACATTAAAAATCTCTGATCACCGCCATAACTAGTAAAACATAATTATTATTAAAAATGCCATAAACAGTCCCCTATTTTGTAGAAGCTATAACTTCTGCACAAACCAATCAATAAACGCCTATTGCATTGTTTTTTTAACAATAATATGTAGAAGAATACGTATTGGACTAAACTGTTGAAAAAAAAAAAGTTTTTTTTATATATTTATTTATAATACCCAAAAGGAAAAATATAGCATTTTTTTTTAAATCGGCGCTCTATTTTGGTTTATAGCACAACAAATAAAAACCGCAGAGGTGATCAAATACCACCAAAAGAAAGCTCTATTTGTGGGGCGGGGGGGAGGAGACTCCAATTTTTGTCTTGGAGCCACACGTCCATACCAACACACCACTCATCATTCCAAATGATGAAAACACTGAAGTTCAGTTTCAATCTTTCACAGACTGATTGATCTGATGTCGTAACACCATCAGTTCAAAAACAGATCGTGTCAGAACGCGGTGACGTAAAACACAACGACGTGCAGGAAAAAAGGAAGTTCAATGCTTCCAAGCATGCGTCGACTTGATTCTGAGCATGCGCAGATTTTGAACCAATGCTTTTGCGTACTAACCATCGGTTTTGACCGATCGGTCGGCATCCATCAGTCCAATTTTAAAGCAAGTTCTAAATTTTTGGACTGAAGGACAACAGACTGATGGGGCATACACACGGTCGGTTTGGACCGATGAAACTAAACTTCAGTCCGTTTTCATCGGTTTGGACTGATCGTGTGTACGCGGCCTAATTGCAACTGTAACTGTCTCCTTTTATTTTGTAAGGCCCTGCACAATCTGTTGTCATAAAAAAAAAAATGGTGGCATAAAAAAACGAAATTCTGTGCTAAAATAATGTGCTAGTGGTGTGAACTGAGCCTATGGAAAAATATAATTTGAAAAATCTCTATTAAACAAGAAAAAAAAAAAATGTTCATATTTACAGTTTCGTAAAGTTGGTTGAAAAAAAAAGTCAGTTGGAAGGCAAAATGTCAGTTTATTTATGCAGCCATAAATACCCCAGCCAGAGCAGTGCTCAGCAGATGCCTAGTAGGAGCCACACTGAGGTGTCCTTTTATGAAAGTGAGATCAGCGGCGATCCCGGCTCTCACCGCTGAGCTCAGGTCATACACAGTTTATGAAACTGAGGTAATCAGATGAGAACATGTTCTCCACTGATTATCTCAGCACAGTGAGAATCTGTAACTGACTGTCACAGAAACGGACAGTTTATGAAGGTGCGATCTCGGCACCTCACTGGCGATCTGTGACAGAATTCTCACTTTCTGATTCACCATCTCAGAGGTGGAGAATCAGAGAGAGAAGCACGAAGCTGGCTGAGTATTGTGGAGGAAGAAGGAAGTCTTTTGACTTCCATGCTTCACACACAAGCAGCCATAGAGTCAGAACACATTTTCCCCACCATTACACACCCCAAAATGAGCAGGTTAGAGATGTATAGTGTGTGTATATATATATAATATATCATATATATAATCATATAGCATATATATATGTGTCTGTGTTTATTTCTATGTTTATTAATATTATATATATATATATATATATCTACATATATATTATATATATATATATATATATATATTATATATATATATATATATATATATATATACAACACACACATATATATATATATATATATATATATAATATATATATATATATATATATATGTGTATAAATATATATAATTCTACTTGCATTAAAATGCTATTATTAAAGTAATTTTTATATCATTTTTAATTTATTAGTAAAAAAAAAAAAAAAATGTAAACCCTAAAATATGGTTTTACCCATGAACTGTTCTATTGCAGTTATACAGGGTTTATATTTGTATACTTAAAAAAAATGATTATAAATGTATTTTTCATTTATATGAATGGTGTATAGCATATGCATGGTGCATTACATATGTGGGATTCCATTAATATACTATACACCATTCACATTTAAATAGGCACATGTATGAGCTTTAAATATTGAAAAAACAATGTTTTTTAATAATTAGGTTAATGTATATTGTTTGGTGGGAATGCAACTTTATTAATATGTGGTGTGTAATGTGTGCTGATTCGTGTTCAACGTGTATTTTTCACTTCCTCATACTGTAATCCCGCTAAATCACGCGAGATTACAGTGAGAGAAGCCGTTCTCAGGAGTTTCCAGCCGTTTGTAGATCGCTCCTCATCTCAACATGAGAAGCGATCTACAAAGTTTCATAAACAGGCACTCAGAGGAGAGCGATCTCCCCTGAGAATGCCTGAGAACTGAATAGCGGTATTTTACCGCACTTTCATAAAAGGACACCTGAAAGCATTGCCGAGGTGTTTCTCCAGCGATTCTCAGATTGTTGTTGTCTGTAGTGAAATTATTCACATTTATATATAAATTAACATCGAATAGGCATCTGACATCTAATATTACCAAGATGTCAAGAGCAAATAGAAGCTATTCACGATTCTACAACCGTGAAAGGCCATCAGAAAGGGAGAGATGCCTATTTCCATATGGTAAGTCATGTGATCCATTTCAATATTATCATTTTTACTTATCAAAATGTACTTTTAATTCATTCTCGAATAGTAGTTTTTAGATTTGACGATTTCCAATATGAAAATAGTTCTTCTCATGAAAGAGAAAGTCAGTAATGAGTTTCCAATCAGATCTAATTGATAGGAAATAGGAGTTTAGAGGTCATTTCACTCGGCTTTAACAAGCGGAAGGCGATCTATTTTTAGACAGTCTATTTTCAGAACGTAACGGTTTTTGTTTTCAAATCTCACTGGATGGCTCAGCAGAAAATAACTGCCAATCCTTGGAAAACATCCTGGTGTGTTAGCTTTGTGAATGGAGCCTATGGCTAATGGAGCCACGTATTATGGATGTAATCTTTCATAGAAGATATTATGCAGATCCTTATTACAGAGCAATCACACAGCTGAAATAATAAATCATTTAATGTTTTAGATCATCTTTTCAACATTTTTGCCCCAAAGGAAGCCTTGAAATGTTTAGATCTTGAGGAACCTCTGCTAACAATACAGATATAGATAGAGCTTCCTATTATGAATTTTACTGGCAATCGTATTTATGATGGAATTCTGGTTAGAATTATAGGAAATTGGTACATCTGTGTCCTGTATTAGGGATTGTGCAGGAAAGTCCCTACACTGGAGCTCCTCCCTTCACACTTCTGTGGCAGCAGTTACAGAGGGGGGGGTTATTAGGGGGGGTTTATTCTTTGTTTTGGATATTAAAAACATTGGGGGACATTTATCAAGTAAATTAGGAACACATTTAGTCACAAATCAGGCTACATCTCTTTCAGAAAAGTCTTTGTGGCTGGTCAACTGACTTGTTGTGTGACTATATTCCTAGGCAGCCAAGTGCAACAGTTTGCAAAGTTCACGGATAGGTTTATTACTGAAGATAAGACAGATTTTCACTAAAACAGACACAGAATAAAGAAATGATCAGGGTCAGGATTACTGCAGTCACAAGTGCAGCCAAAGGAGGAGTTTAGGACTCAGGCTGTAACCTTGTAATACATCTCTTTCATGATGCATCTCACTGCTCTCGTTCAGCACTGCTTTAACTTGTAATGACTTGTACACATGATCGGAATTTCTGATGGAAAAAGTCAGTGTGTGTGCCCCATCAGGCTTTTTCCCATCGGAATTTAGAAAAAGAACATGTTCTCTTTTTTTTTTCCAGTGGAAATAATTTCTATCGGAAATTCCGTTCATCTGTAGGGAACTCCGGAGAAGAAAAAACATGCATGCTCGGAAGCATTGAACTCAATTTTTCTCGGTTCTTCGTAGTGCTGTATGTGGTGTGACGGTGTGTATGCAAGACAGGTTGAATGAAAATCCGAACGTGTGTACAACAGCTAATGCAATAGAGGTACATTCTGCCTGTATCTACTTGTGCTGAGGACAATCTCCCAAAGTCATTGTTCTGATTTAATATTTATGAAAGAAATATTTGTAATTTGTCTTTTAATTGTTATATCTTGTTTATCGTTATCGCAGGGCAAACTTCTCCAATACCACAAAGGAGAAGATCAAGATCCCCACTGCGGGACAGAGAGACTGAAAATCAGTTTCACTGGAGACGTCACCACCACAACATCTCCCAGAGATACGGAACTCAGCTGCGCCAGAGACATCAGGACCCTGACGTTCCAATGGTATTCACGCCTCCTGAGGTCGATCGGAATCAGCCAGATCCGGGGAGCATCCAGAGCCCCCCATCAGCTGCGCCAGAGACATTGGGACCCTGATGTTCCAATGGTATTCACGCCGCCTGAGGTCGATCCGAACCAGCCAGATCCGGGGTGCATCCAGAGCCCCCATCTTCATGATCAGCAGAGGGAGGAACATCCTGCTTGCAGAGTATGCCAACAGCAATTGGAAGAGGAAACAGATATCTGCAGACTACCCTGCTCTCACCAGTTTCATGCCACTTGCCTCACTAAATGGGCACAGGAGAGGGATTCCACCTGTCCCATCTGCCAGGAAAGGTTCCCTTGGCATATGAAGGTAAGTGTCTTATATCAGTTTTCTTTCTTCCACATTACTTTTGGGAAACGTAATAAATGTAATTTCTCTCTGTTCACATATAGCGTACAATTGACATAGAGAACTACGGAACCCTGACTATAATGGTCCCTGGATCACTCTGGGCCAGCCGGGCCTCATTTTCCATCGGCTTTGACAACGGAGAGCCAACTTTACAAGTATTACCAGGTAAAATATTAATACAATTTTTGTTGCGTTAGCGGGATAAAAAAGCCTTCTGCTGCGTGAAGGAATTTTGGTTTGGTTACAAAATGAAGAATAGCTTTATAACCATTCAGCATGAACTGTAAAGCAGTCTGTCAAACAGAAGCCAATCGTTAGAAGGAATGTTGGGGGGAACAGTCCCCATGTCGGAAAACATTAGCACAGCAGGGGAGTTCGTTGCACCAACCTTGCTTGTGTTGGTATGGCAATCTGTCAGATATACAATTGAGTATATCATCTGCTGACGATCATATTTATTTTGAAAATTAGGTTAGAATTGCAGAAAATTGTCCTAACATACAGAACTACTACTGAGAACAATGTCTCAAGGTCACCACTGTGACTTTATACGAATAAAATAAAATAAAAATAAAAAGTAAAGTTAAGAAATAACATTTGGAACGTATCTTTAGCATTACAGGGAGTGCAGAATTATTAGGCAAATTAGTATTTTAACCACATCATCCTCTTTATGCATGTTGTCTTACTCCAAGCTGTATAGGCTCGAAAGCCTACTACCAATTAAGCATATTAGGTGATGTGCATCTCTGTAATGAGAAGGGGTGTGGTCTAATGACATCAACACCCTATATCAGGTGTGCATAATTATTAGGCAACTTCCTTTCCTTTGGCAAAATGGGTCAAAAGAAGGACTTGGACAGGTCTCTGAAAAGTCAAAAATAGTGAGATATCTTGCAGAGGGATGCAGCACTCTTAAAATTGCAAAGCTTCTGAAGCGTGATCATCGAACAATCAAGCGTTTCATTCAAAATAGTGAACAGGGTCGCAAGAAGCGCGTGGAAAAACCAAGGCGCAAAATAACTGCCCATGAACTGAGAAAAGTTAAGCGTGCAGCTGCCAAGATGCCACTTGCCACCAGTTTGGCCATATTTCAGAGCTGCAACATCACTGGAGTGCCCAAAAGCACAAGGTGTGCAATACTCAGAGACATGGCCAAGGTAAGAAAGGCTGAAAGACGACGACCACTGAACAAGACACACAAGCTGAAACGTCAAGAATGGGCCAAGAAATATCTCAAGAATGATTTTTCTAGGGTTTTATGGACTGATGAAATGAGAGTGAGTCTTGATGGGCCAGATGGATGGGCCCGTGGCTGGATTAGTAAAGGGCAGAGAGCTCCAGTCCGACTCAGACGCCAGCAAGGTGGAGGTGGAGTACTGGTTTGGGCTGGTATCATCAAAGATGAGCTTGTGGGGCCTTTTCGGGGTGAGGATGGAATCAAGCTCAACTCCCGTCCTACTGCCAGTTTCTGGAAGACACCTTCTTCAAGCAGTGGTACAGGAAGAAGTCTGCATCCTTCAAGAAAAACATGATTTTCATGCAGGACAATGCTTCCATCACACGCGTCCAAGTACTCCACAGCGTGGCTGGCAAGAAAGGGTATAAAAGAAGAAAAACTAATAACACGGCCTCCTTGTTTACCTGATCTGAACCCCATTGAGAACCTGTGGTCCATCATCAAATGTGAGATTTACAAGGAGGGAAAACAGTAACCTCTCTGAACAGTGTCTGGGAGGCTGTGGTTGCTGCTGCACGCAATGTTGATGGTGAACAGATCAAAACACTGACAGAATCCATGGATGGCAGGCTGCATGAGTGTCCTTGCAAAGAAAGGTGGCTATATTGGTCACTGATTTGTTTTTGAATGTCAGAAATGTATATTTGTGAATGTTGAGATGTTATATTGGTTTCACTGGTAAAAATAAATAATTGAAATGGGTATATATTTGTTTTTTGTTAAGTTGCCTAATAATTATGCACAGTGATAGTCACCTGCACACACAGATATCCCCCTAAAATAGCTAAAACTAAAAACAAACTAAAAACTACTTCCAAAAATATTCAGCTTTGATATTAATGAGTTTTTTGGGTTCATTGAGAACATGGTTGTTGTTCAATAATAAAATTAATCCTCAAAAATGCAACTTGCCTAATAATTCTGCACTCCCTGTAGACAGGAGGGAAGTAGGGGTGCAACAGATCCTCATTAATCCGTACGAATCAACACCCTCGGGTTGGCACACTAGCTCCCAGGGCAGCGGGCATCTTGGTTCACCCGGTGGCAGCCACTCTCTTGTCATATTCGGTTCCCCATCACAGATATCTCAGAGAGGGCCTTTTCGACGCCGCCATCTTGCTATACCCCACACTCCTGCACAGTAATGACAGAGTGAGAAGGGGGCAAGCGGACATCTTGTTACACCCATTTCACAGTTATTTTTAACACAAAACTGAGCTTATATGCTTAAATACAGTATTTGGAAATCTGACAGACTGTTTAGATGTTAAAATGTGAGGTGTTCTGTCACATTAGCAACCATGTAAGGTCAGGAGGTTTGCTGCTGCTTTTAAAATTTAACATCAAAACAGTCCGTCAAATTTACAAATATTTAATATTTAAGCATATAAGCTCAGTTTTGTTTGAAAATAAAAAAATGGATGGGTGTAACAAATGTACTTGCCCCTTCCACTCTCATTATCCCGCTTACACACGGTCGTTTTTTGCGATGAAAAAAAACAACGATTTTTTACGTCATTTAAATTGCGCGTGTGGGCAAACATCGTTTTTTGTCTTAAAAAAAACGACCAAAAAAAAATTCAGCAACATGCTTGAGTTTTTTGTGCGTTTTTCAAAACGTTAAAGTTTGTT
>JAJQKJ010000038.1:0-53746 GCA_029574335.1 Rana kukunoris
AACAACCTAAAACAGTGGCGCTTCGTTCCAAACTAAACACAATCTCGCAGACCTAGCGACCAGAGCTGTCCCAGCCAACTGTCTTAAGGACACAACATGGTTTACAGGCCCTGCATTCCTGTACAATTCAGAACAGAGCACTTCTGAATCAGAGACTTTCAGCTTGATAGACGCAGGCAAGGATGCTTAAGTTCTTCCACAAGTGTCTGCATTAGTCACGGCGGTTACACAAAACCGACTCAAATCTCATTGGTTCTCCAGGTTTTCCACATGGAAATCACTCATTAGAGCTATTACTACCTTATCCCACATAGCCGTTCTTTTGGGAAAAATACTAATTGCAAAGGCTGGCACCTCTGTGAAAATACCTACTCAGTGACCGACCTAGAGCAATCGAAACATCTGATCATCTACACTGTGCAACAGGAGACCTTTGCTAGAGAAATTGACTGTATTCGCAACAAAGAAACAATCCCTAAAGACAGTGTCCTAAGGAAACTCGATCCATTCCTCGACAGCAGTGACCTGTTGAGAATAGGAGGTGGCCTTAAAGAAGCTACCTTGGAGCACCACGAGAAGCATCCTCTCATTCTCCCGGCTCAACAACATGTCACTGCCCTGCTTGTACAGCACTATCACAGTCAAGTCAAACACCAAGGCTGGCTATTCACTGAAGGAGCTTTGCGGACTGCTGGATTGTGGATAATAGGAGCAAAAAGATGTGTGTGTATCTTCAATTGCATCACTTGTCACAGACTCCGGGGTCTCTTACAAACCCAAAAGATGGCAGACCTTCCATTTGACAGACTCAACTCAGACCCTCCTTTCACAAGTGTGGGCCTTGACGTATTCGGTCCTTGGTCCGTTACTACTCGCCAAACCAGGGGAGGTCACGCCAGCAGCAAACGCTGGGCAGTTATATTTACTTGTATGACTGTTCGAGCTGTTCACATAGAGTTGATGGAATCAATGGTCACTTCCAGCTTTATCAACACTCTCAGGCGCTTCATTGCCATTAGAGGTCCTGTTAAGCACATCCGCTCTGATAGGGGCACCAACTTTGTTGGAATGGTCAAGGAACTTCAAATCCTTTCCAATCTAGACAACAACAATGTAGAAAGGTATCTCAACCAACAGGGATGTACTTGGACATTTAACCCTCCTCACTCTTCTCATATGGGTGGTGTGTGGGAAAGAATGATAGGTGTAGCCCGCAAGATCTTGGATTCTATTTTCCTTCAAATGGGAAATGCTAGACTCATGCATGAATGCCTGTCAACCTTTATGGCCGAAGTCTCAGCCATCATAAATGCTAGACCTCTGGTCCCACTTACCAACGATCCAGAGGAACCCATGCTGTTGACACCTGCAACTCTACTCACTCAGAAAACCTCCACGGTCAACACGGAGAGTTTACAGATAAAGACCTTTTCAGACGCCAATGGAGACAGGTGCAATGCCTAGCGAACACCTTCTGGGACAGATAGAGGAGATATTACATCCAAACCCTACAACCCAGGAATAAGTGGCAAGTTAACAAACTGGACCTGAAGTCAGGAGATGTGGTGCTTGTTAAAGACTGTCAAGCACACAGGAATGACTGGCCTTTGGGACTTATCACACAGACATTTCCAAGCAAAGATGCACATGTCAGAAAGGTCAAAGTTAAAACTTCCAAACAGGGTGAAGTAAAGTCACTTCTCAGGCCCATATCGGACTTAATTTTACTTGTGTCTAATGACGCTGGTAGTGGCGTTAGTTAACGCCAGACGGGGAGTGTTATGTCTCCAGGATACCTTTCAGGTTCAAAAGGGACAATTCACTGTGTGTACAATGTATTATTGCGTTAGTAAGCCAGAGGTATGTTTGTCTCAGGTTAGCTGTTATGCTTGCGCCATCTACTGGCCAAACATGAATATAGTTGTGAATATTCTTATTTAGCTTCTATAGGCTGTGACATCAAAATCATCATATCCTCTTTAGCCAGGAAGAGAAGGTCTTTTAGTATCTCCATGTTCAAGATCAAGGCAGCTAGGCCTCCATGCAATCTGTTCCCATCCATGGCATCGGAGGTAAGCAATCTCTTTCTTCTTCCTCCACAGGCCTTTAGGGAGGTAGTTAGCCATCTCTGATAATGTTTATATGATGTGATTATTATCGTATAGTAATGTTATACCATTCTTGTTATTTCTAGTTTTACCACATCATATCACGTGTGTCATCCACATGTATATTGAAATCTGCAACGTGCCAATAAAGACACAAGATAAGAAACAGCAGTCTATTATTGTGTGCGCAGAGAAAGGTCATCTGCCTAGATAGCTACCCATAGACTCCGGGAGTACGGAAAGCGAGTCCAGGACATGTACAAACACACACTGTGTACCATTCACCCTGGGTATACCTCCAGCTGCAGCCACAGCATGTTTACACCCCCAGCTGTTGCCTCTGCAGCTAAAGGGGCAAAAGTTGGGAGTGGTAAAAACAGCTCAACCATGTGGTTTTACTGCCTCTCCAGCCTGACATGTGAACAAGCTCTTGGTTCTTTTTGGATGCATGCTGCGTGAAGGGCAGCCCATTCATTTCCCTACCTGCAGTAATGCGGGGAAAGAAGTCCCCGACCCTTTTTTTAAATTGTGCCACAACAAAAGCAACCCATGTTTGCCAATGGATGGGGCACCATTAAGAATTAATGGCACCCCTAAAGAGCAGAGCATTTGTCTGTGTGTCAAGAACGAGCACGATTTTGCGCGTGTTCCGCAACACACAGCGACGTGAACCAAGTCTTGGACAGGGGTGCCTCAAGACTGAAAATACTTTTCAAGGGCGCCCCGACTGGAAAAAGGTTGAGAAACACTGATCTAAAGTACTAATTTTAAAAGCTAATATGCAAGTTAATGTCCTAAAAAGTGTTTGGGGACCTAAGTCCTGCCCCAGGGGACATGTATCAATCCAAAAAAAGTTTTAAAAAACGACTGTTTTTTCAGGAGCAGTAATTTTAATAATGCTTAAAGTGAAACAATAAAATTGAAATATTCCTAGGGGGTGTATAGTATGCCTGCAAAGTAGCGCTTGTTTCCTGTGCTTAGAACTGTCCCTGCACAAAATGTAATTTCTGAAGGAAAAAAGTCATTTAAAATCACTTGTGGCTATAATGAATTGTCGGATACCAGCAATACAGAGAAAAGTCATTCATAAAAAAAGAATGCGTGGGGGTCCTCCCAAATTCAATTACCAGGCCCTTCGGGTCTGGTATGGATATTAAGGAGAACCCTGGGTCAAATAAAAGAAAATATGTGGGGTTCCCCCCAAATATCCATTCCAGACCCTTCAGGTCTGGTATGGATTTTAAGGGGAACTCCACCCCTAATTTTTTTTTTTTATGAATGACTAATTTTTTTTATTTTTATGAATGACTTTTCTCTGTATTGCCGGGAGCCGACAATTCATTATAGCCGGAAGTGATTTTAAATTCCTTTTTTTCTTTCAGAAATTACACTTTGGTGCAGGGACAGTTCTAAGCGTGGGAAACAAGCGCTACTTTACAGGCATACTATACACCCCCCCTAGGTACCACATTTAAAGTAATATTACACTTTAATCGTTTTACTTAAAGGAATTATTAAAATCACTGCTGCCAAAAAAACTGCAGTTTTTAAAACTTTTTTTTGCATTGATACATGTCCCCTGGTGCAGGATCCAGGCCCCCAAACACTTTTTTATTACAATAACTTGCATATTAGCCTTAAAATTAGCACTTTAGATTTCAAACGTTCGAGTCCCATAGACTTTAACAGGGTTCTAAAGTTCACACGAACTTGCCGCGAACACCCCAAATAGTTTGCTGTTCGGCGAACAGGCAATGTTCGAGTCGAACATGAGTTCAACTCGAACTCGAAGCTCATCCCTAGTTACCAGGAACTTACAGATAACCATAGACTGTCAACTGGTGACCCTTACTAAAAGAGAACTATCTGGGAGGATTCGCTCTACAGTCCAACATTGGGCCTGTGGCAGAGGTCTTCATCTAGAACGCTAAATTCTACTAGAGCCAAGTCAGTGAGAGAGACTTGTTCCTCCCAGTAACCTTAAGTGACATTCCAGCTGCCAGGCTTGTGGCAGAAGTCTATGCGAAGGCACTTTACCCTTTACTCTGGCTAGAGTTGCGACGCAATATACAGTTACTGAAAGCAGGCTTGCTTTCCTGTTCATCCAAGCCTGATACTGCAAGGTTTTCTTTATTTCATCAACCTGTCCTATCTACCTCCTGTTGATGTTGCTCATGTTGGACCCAAAGAAATAAAGCATTTGAAAAACCTCAACTACTGATTGGACATTCACTTACTGCTCTACTCACTAACTTCACCCCTGGACAACACTTAGAGGTCACTTAATACGCCGATCCTAAATCAACCAGCGGCCCTTGAGGGGGTATCGCTGCAAAAAAAAGTGCTGGAACGTCAGTGGGCCAACATTGTGTTATAAGGAAGGCCAAGACAGAACTTATACATGAAAGCGCATCCAGCAATATATCCAGAGAGATTCGAATTAAGGTATAGGGCTGAATCTCCCAGAATGCCTTCACTTACCTGCCTTTACAATTGACTGTACTAACCTGACTGCCCTGAATTGACTGCAAGGCCAGCCATACATGGTGCAAATTTCTTTCCTGCAGGCACAGGTTGTGGGAAAGAAATTCAAGATTTACCCATCAACACAGACAGTGCTGACAGGAAAATCCCTCTTGCTAAGCCATTGTCTGCTACCGGCGGGGGGAAGCTGTCCCCCTGCCAGAATAAGACAGTGATTATTGTAGCGATAATTGTGGCGATAATGGTAAAAGAATCCAGCAGGCTGGTTGTACCCAAGTTGATCGATCGATCAACTTGGTACATTCAGCCTGCAATTAAAGGTTGGAACATCAGCCGGTTCAGATTCAAACCATGTATGGCTGGCCTAAGTTTCTGACCATAGTTTACATCGATGCACAAACCATAAACTAAAAGAAGTGACACAGAAACCCATAAATAGGTGCCATCTTTGTTATAGTTACATTTTAGTTGGTAATTTTTAAGTGTTGAGTAGAAAAGTCTCTGACATTTTGCAAAGCTTTCTTAGCAAGGCAGGCATGTATAATAACCATTTCATATTACGGTATATTTGTTTTGTAACTTGTATAGAGTTCTAATACAATTATGTGACACTAGAGCAAGATGAGCATTTCACAAGCCAATCTTAAGAGCAAGCAACCCCAACATTTATTATATCATGAAAGGACTTTCACACCTTAGTCTTGTAGACAGTAGACCTACCTTTTTGTTGGAATGTCAAGAAGAAGCATTAGCACCATAAAGCATGGTGGTATCTGCTGATACTTCAACTAAAGCTAATCAAGCAAAATAAGAAATAGTCAGACTAGATGGCAAAATTGTGACAGATAATGGCATTAGGTGACACATGAGGAAAGCTTGCAATTCTATAAACTGTATAAAACAATGTAACATTCTACAATGGCACATACTTCCTTCTATGGACATAATTTCATTTGTTTGACAAACACTGTCTCATGGCATGAGACGATGGTAATACATACTAAAATTGTTTTAGTCTCTTTTCCTGTTCATTAAATCCACCAAATCCAGGGATCAAGAACTGAAAGGTAAATGTGATTTTAAGCTTTGTTAGCATGAACTAGGTAAGGGGTATACAGAATTATGCAGTAGCAATGAAAACTGAAATAGGTAATGTTTATAGTTTTCAGTAGCACAATTGCATATTTGTATTTGAAGTGGAATCTCAGGAACCAATCCCCTCTCCCCAAAAAATAAATAAATAAACACAAATTAACCCTCACTCCCATTATTCGTTGTAATTAAAGTGAACTAGCAGTTTCAAGAGGAATGGTCTAAGTTCCCTAAATTGTGACTCAGATTTGGATATCTGGGTTATCTAGGGAACTGCATCTTATCAAAATGTACAGGGTAGAGGCGCAGCTATCCAGGACTCCAGCTTCCATAACATTTTGCTATAGTGCCATATTTGGGGAGCTGCAAGAACATTTCTTAGTAGCACACAGCTATTGCACATCTCCACAGTAATTGTCACAACATACCTGAAGGTCCTAGAAACAGAAGAACCAAGATATAGAAAGCAATTAACACATTAAAAAAATCTGTTTATCCAAAGTGGAGAGGGGAAACATCACCCTATATAATACTGTCTTGGTTGAAATGGTTTTATGCAAACATTGTGCTTTCAGTGCACTTGGAGTCCAAATCAAAATAAAGATTATATAGGAAAAACTTATAATTTGTATTTTCCAAAGAACACACATTGAACGCCATTTTTTTTTTTAATTTTGGCGCAGAGTTCCCCTTAAAATCCATATCAGACCTAAAGGGTCTGGTATGGATTTTTGGGGGGAACCCCAGGCCATTTTTTATTATTTGGCACAGGGTTCCTCTTAAAGGGGTTGTAAAGGTTCGTCTTTTATTTTCTAAATTGGTTTCTTTAAGCTTGTGCATTGTTGGTTCACTTACCTTTTCCTACTATTTCCCTTCTAAATGTTTTTTTTTCTTTGTTTGAATTTCTCACTTCCTGTTTCTCCTAAGTAAGCTTTCCACCATCATCCGAGCATTGGAAAGTCATTTAGAACAGCTTACTGAACACCTTACTGAGGAGGAACAGGAAGTGAGAAATTCAGACAAAGAAAACAAATAAAAAAAAACAATTAGAAGGGAAATTGAAGGAAAAGGTAAGTGAACCAACAATGCACTAGCTTAAAGTAACCTATTACAAACCCCTTTAATATCCATAGCAGACCTGAAGGGTCTGGTAATGGAATTTGGGGGGACCCCACACTTTTATCTGTATTGCCGGACCCGACAATTCATTATAGCCGTGAGTAGTTTTAAATGACTTTTTTCCTTTAAAAATGTAATTTTGTTATAAACACGGGAAACATGCGCTTCTTTACAGGCATACTATAGACACCCCCCCCCGGTACGAAATTTAAAGGAATATTTCACTTTTATTGTTTCACTTTAAGCATTATTAAAATCACTGCTCCCGAAAAAATGACAATAACTTGCTTATTAAGAGAGCGTGGCCTTTGTCTCTTATATCAGTGAATTCATTAAGCAGTACATGCTCCTTTAGTGGACTGCCACCTGTAGCAGTGATAGAAGCTGATGAGTAGGCTTGTGCAATTTGTTTCATAACGAATCAAAATTCAAACTAATTTAGCAACTTTCGTACACATTCGGAAGCATTCGAAAAAGCAATTACGAATAAAACCAATCCGAAATAAATTATATATAGCAAATAGCGAATGCCCGAATGCCTTCGGCATAATTCGTTTGTTGCTAAAAAAAAACAGCAAGACGACTTGTGATCCCAACCACACATCTGACAATAACACTCTCTCTGCTCTGCTCTCTGCTCCTCCCTGACCGTGCTGAACTTCCTCTCAAAATGGTGTACAGGGGCGGAGGCTATAGCCGCATGTCAAAAACAAATTGTGACAAATAACCGCAATGTATTTAGAAAAGTACAAAATTACAAATCCATTCAAAGCATGTTAGGCAGTGCCATTGTGAGAGAGACACGGAAAATTACGAATCAACGAAAAACAATATAGTGTACCGAAAGTACAAATTATAAATCAAATAAAAATAAGGCTTATATTAATAGGAATCATTCTGATTCAACGAAAAATGACGCTTGCGAAAATACGAATTAGTCCGAACACGAAAAATCACGTTTAGCAAAATTAGGAATTATTACGAATCAACAGGATGGAAAAGAAACCAAACTAAACTAAGCAAATTTACGACAGGACGGAAAAGAAACTAAACTAAACTAAACCAATTTTTCCTTTGTGCACAAGTTTACCGATGAGATTCACACACAGGGAGCTTGGTATGGCACTGCCAGCATTAAATGCTATATATATTGCCAATATTTTGCTGATAGGGTAACCCCAGAACACCATTTGATAGGGAAAACCGAGAGATAAGCATCTTCACAGCTGGAGGTGTAAATGGCATTTGAACACAACCATGACAGCCGTTATACAATATGACTTCTAATGAAATATACATCCAATATATATACTTAATCAGAAACACATGTTTTGATAATCATAACTAAATGTTTGATAAA
This sequence comes from Rana kukunoris, assembly GCA_029574335.1. Taxonomy (NCBI): domain Eukaryota; kingdom Metazoa; phylum Chordata; class Amphibia; order Anura; family Ranidae; genus Rana; species Rana kukunoris. Next base: position 8,164 of record JAJQKJ010000038.1, read on the forward strand.
TAAAATGGCTATTTCATTTACCCTATCAGTTGCTTATCATTATTATGGCAGATTTTCCCTCTTAACAACATGCTGGTTTAATATCCAACAGGGCCTTAGACAGTTATGAGATTGACCCCCTCCCCATCTAATGGGCAAAACAGGTTTTTACATTTGTTTTTGTTTAGCTGAAATTGGAAAATGCTTATTATACGCAGACTGATTACATTGCATTACAAAGCAATCCCTGTTTACAATTAGCAATGAGACAAAAGAAGATCCACATAGTAATTGAGGGCAGATACAAATCCTTTGTTTAAAAACAGTACTGTCGTGTTACTGTCTAGATACTGTGACAGGAAGTCAGGTAAATCTGTGGGTGTTGTCACAGACGGGAGATACATTTCTGCCTTGTTTAGGCAATACACCAATTACTACCAGGTGTCGGCTGCAGAAATAGCCAGAAAGGTTTAGGGTGTTGGAAAACTTCAGCTGTTCAGAATGAGGCAATTAAGGCCTCTATAAGTCATCCAAAGAATGACTACTGATTGCTGCATCCTGAGTCTTTTGGAGTTAGGGAGAGCAGTGAGAAAGACTTCTGAAGAGGTGAGGTGGTTGTTGATTTTGTGTGATAAAAATCAAAAAGGCTATTGTTTCTCTGCTGTATGACCAGCAGTGTCTGCCCAGCAGTAGGCTGTGCCAGACTCCATAGATAGGTTCCTGTGTGGTAAATGGTAGATGCCCCAAGTGGCCAGGGTTTATTTTATGTTTTGTTTTGTTTATGCTGTTTGGATGCTTGCACTTGTTTCCAGCAATATGGAAGAATAAACCAAACTCACTGGACCAGATTCTCAGCGGCCTTTTTTTTTGTCTCGTATCTATGCGCGTGATGCTTAGCATCACTTTTGCATAGATACGCTTCTACATCCGACAAGTGTAAAACCATTACACTTGCGGATCGTAGGTGTAATGACAACTCCGGCCACTAGGTGGCCTTTACGTTGTTTTTGCATTTGCATATGCAAATGAGGTAGTACGCCGATTCTCGATCGCTTTTACGCCGCCCCGTCGTCGCGTACGTCGTTTTCGTTCGCATAAGGTTACCCCAGCTTCTATGTGGAGTAACCTTACGAAGTTCCGTCGGATGCCGTCGGGTGCCGCCGGATGCCATGTTAAGTATGGCCTCGGGACCGCGTCGTGTTGTGCGTCGTTTACGTCGTTTGCGTACGTTGATTCTCAATGGGGCTGGCGTTCGCTGCAATTACGTTGTTTACATTGAGAAAATGTGACGTCCTTTGGAGCATGCGCACTGGGCTTTTTCCCCGGCCGGCGCATGCGCAGTTCGTTCGACGCGGGGGCGCGCTTAATTTAAATACAAGCCGCCCCATTTGAATTGCGCGGGTTTACGCTGGGCGATTTACGCGACACCGCGAAAACTACGGAGCAAGTGCTTAGAGAATAAAGCACTTGCTCTAGTACGAAGCGGCGGCGTAGTGTAAATGGCTTACGCTACGCAGCCGGAATTCTATGAGAATCTGGCCCTTTGTTTTCAATCGTATTCAGCTGCCTCTCTGTATAGTTCAGTGTGTAGTGAACCCATCCAGAGGGTCACACACCCCCGCTACCGAGCTAACCCCTTACACATGGTGGAGTGCCGCGGGCAGTTAAAGTAAACCCAAAATGGAGGAGATACTGAAACAGCTGGCTATAGCAAATGCAAAGCAACAGCAGACAAATGCAGTTTTTCTGCGAAGCCTTGCAGCTCAACAACAGGCTCACGTAGCTCAACAACAGGCTCACCAAGAGAGCCTTGCAGCTCACCAAAAGAGCATGGCAGCTCAACAACAGGTTTACCAAGAGAGCATTGCAGCTCACCGAGAGAGCATTGCAGGCTTGGAACAGAGACACAAGAAGCAAATGGAGGCCATCGTGAAACAGCTTCAGAGACAGCAGACCGAGGCTGGGAGTCAGGCCAGTAACATACCGACTTTTCGGGTAAGACACTTATGCCAAAGATGACTGCAGATGATAACCCTAAGATGTTTCTGACCACGTTTAGGAGAACAGCGTAAAAAGAGAGTTGGCCTAAAGAACAGTGGGCTGGGCTAGTGGCCCCCCTATTATCTGAAAAAGCCCAAAAGGCATATTTTATTTGTAGCTTGCAGACGCAAAAAACTATGAACTATGAAACTATGAAATGAGGTGAGGAGCTGTGAGGAGTCACAGTGAGGAGCTGAGCAGTCACACTTGCTGGACAACAAACTGTATGCCAACATGCCAGGGGCATCCTTGCTCATAGCTATACTACTGACTTTAGAGGAGCAAAGAAGGAGGAGGGCACGGAGGAGGGCATACGAGAGGATATAATAACGCATAGACCTCTTTGGCATGAGTGATTCTGAGGTGTATCGCATCCTCAGATTCACCCCTCATGCCATCCTGGAATTAACCACAACCCTGCAGTAGGACATCACCAGCCCAACACACCGCTCACATGCAGTGCAGCCACTGGTCAAGGTCATGGCAACACTCAATTTCCTTGCCAGTGGCTCTTTTCAGCGTACAAGTGGAGTGGTGGCTGGGATGTCACAATCCTCCATGAGCAGATGTGTGCACCAGGTTATCCCTGCAATCCTCAGACGCATGGCCAACCAAATCATCAAACCAACCACTGAGGACCTGCGACTGAAGGCAATGACAGATTTCTACAGAATTGCCAGATTCCCACGCACCATGGGGGCCATTGATTGCACACATGTGGCACTTCAGCCCCCCCCCCGTGAGACAGAGCACATATACCGCAATCGGAAGCATTGGCATTCCATCAACGTACAGGTGATAGTCGATGCCCAAGGCCTCATATGGCACGTCCGTGCCAAACACCCCGGATCCAGCCATGACAGCTACATATACAATCAGAGCCCCATCCCAATGGAATTCGAACAGAACGTTTATGGGGACACCTGGCTGGTTGGTGAGTGACATGGGTGGCAGGCATTACTGTCCCCCCCATGATGCACACATCACAAGGGGCACATGCATGACTAACATCTTCCTGTCTTTTCCCTTCCAGGTGACTCTGCATATCCACTGGGACCCCATCTCATGACTCCTATCCGGAACCCCCAAACCCCAGGAGAGGAAAGATACAATGAAGCCCACGCTCAAACATGTGCAGTGGTGGAACGCACCTTTGGCCTCCTGAAGTCACGTTTCCAATGCCTGGATAAGTCTGGGGGGACCCTGTTGTATTCCCCAAACTTTGTGTGCCAGATCATCGGTGCATGTTGCATGCTGCACAACTTCGCAGTGAGAAAGGGCCTGCAGATTGACATACGTGATGACCTGACCCCTGAACCAGACAATCCCCCCCTAACCGAGGATACCCTGTCTTCTGAGGGAAGAGCAGCCAGGAGACAGCTCACATTAGGCATCTTTGCACATTAAACACACATATTAATCATGGCACAATGAGAATGCATGCATGCACACCACTGTGGTCCCTAGCACAGACACATCACATCCTCATCAAATTGGATTAGCACAAGCCCACCATGCAGGACCTGTGAGCAGCAACGCCACGCCACGGCTCCAATTATGTCACTGTACATTCATAAACCATTCACACGGACCTGGGGATCACTTCTCCCTGGTCCTGGGGAACCCTTCTCCACCACAAATGAGGGTGACACCCCTTTTCCGGCAGGAATGTCACCCCCACATTCAAAAATCATTCACAACACAAAAAAAAAAAAATCGTCCAGCAAAAAAAAAAATATTCCCAGACAAAAAAAAAAGTCCAGCACCAAAAAAAAAAGAGGGGGAAACCAAATTAATGCCGCTGGCGTGACCCACGCCTGGGGCACCCACGGCCACGGCCCCGGCTCCTCAGGGGAGACTCATGGGGGGTAATCCGGGGAAGGAGGAGCAGCCCCTGGTCTCTGCCCACCTGGCGGCCTGCCCTCCAAGGCCACGGCAATTCTGTTCAGGCCAGCATTTAGTGTTGCAGTATTGGCCTGGATAGCCTGGGTGAGGGCCCTCACATCCTGCCCAATGTCTGCTGTGGTAGTCTGCAGTTCGTTTATGCAGTTTGTAAGAGCCCGGGAGTGGCAGTCCAGGTCCACAAGTGTATCCTTTTTCGAGGACAGGCTCTCCTCCATCTGCACCAAAGTCTGGCTGACCTGTCCCAGATGGTGGGTCTGAAGGGCCTGGTCCCTTCTGAGATTGGAGGGCAGAACCTCGGCCACCCCCCTGGTCTTCTGGGACGACTTCCTCCTGAGTGGGTGGGGCTACCCCTTATGGAGGGCTGGCTGCTGCCAGCCAGAGGGGAAGACTCCTCCAAAAATAACAATCCACTGGCTGACATGACCTCCGCCTCCAACTCAAACTCCTCCTCCTCAAACTCCTTCTCCTCAAACTCCTCCGAGGACTCCGGCCTTGTCTGGGGGTCCTTATCAGGCTGGTTTCCCGGGGATGGTGCGGTCAGGCCAGATGGCCCAGCACCCTCCTGCACATCTGTGGATGACACAAAACATTCACAGGTTGGAGGATCCACACACTTGCCACATATTCCCTTCCCCCCACACATGCTACACACCAGATTGGAAAAAAAACCTTACCTGTCATCACGGGCTCCTGACTGGAGTCATAGCCAGGCAGGCCCTCCACTTGTTGCCTATTAAAGGTCTGGGCCACCACACGCTCCTCCACTGTCAGCCTAACAGGGCATGGTGGGCCCCCTCCTGTGCCCCTGGCATGGGCTGTCATTTTGGCCAGCTTCTTTCGGACCAAACGCCGGAGATCATTGATCTTCTTGACAATCCCCTCGCGTGTCCGGGTCTCCCCACCCCCCAATGAATTTACCTGGTCAGTAATGTTCTGCAAAATCTCCTTCTTCCTGGCCGGGGTGGTGTTGGCACTCTCTGGGCTGTGCAGGAAACGCCCATATTGGGTAAGGGCCCGGGCAATAATTTGTTTCTCCCCCAAAGTAAAATTGCTCTTGCGCTTCCTCTCAGTCATACTCATACAACAACTCTCTCCCAAACAATCACCAAAAATCACTCACAAAAACAAGCAGGAAAAATCAAGCAACAAAACAAACAAACCAAAATCTATCAACCAAAAAGTCTCACAACCAGTCACCAAAAAACACTATCAAATATATTCTACAAAACACTAGATCAAACAGTCAACAAATATCACAAAGACAAGTCACAACGCAATAAACGCAAACACACCACAGAACAAAAGCACCTTGCTGTATAGGAAGGGATACAAAGGGATGTACTTTTGCAAAGGAAGGGTGTTTGTGTCTGTCTATTTAAGCTCTCTGCGTAGTTCACTAAGTTGCCCGGGTCCACTTCCAATTTCACTGATTGCACCGTTCCCGAGTTGTGAGCATGCACAGAGAGGTGCTGACCATGGTCTGCTTCATGTGCGCATGCGCGATGCGGCCGGCCCTTCATTTGCATGGGGTCACGGCTCATTTCAATGAAACACGCCCACGTCCTTCCCAATTTGAATTACTCCGCCTTACGCCTTGGAATTTACGTTACACCGGCGCAAATTTCTGCGCAAATACTATGAGGATACGGTGATTGCGCCTCTACATTGCGCCGGTCTAACGTAAAGGAGGTGCGCTACGCCGGTCAAAATATGTGCCAATGTACGTGAATCTGGCCCAAAATATTTAGGAAAGCCTAACCTTTTGCAAAATTAAAGCAATTATAAGTAAAGTATAGTAAAGAAAAATACAATAATATGGTAAAAATATTACTTTTACAAAATTTAAATTAGTCACAGGATAAGAGGGGGAGGATGAAAATTTTGTTTCAGTACAGACTGGTAATGGAGATAAAATTCATTGTAAAGATAATTAATTCCAATAATAATGGATAGAATAATTTTTTTAATGAAAATATTTGTTTTTGTATATCCAGGTACCTGACAGATTGACTGACAAATTGATTAATTGATTTTTTGTTTAAGCTAATGAAAGAAATTCTGAACTACTCATTATTAGAGCATTTTGTCATCAAACTTCTGAATATTGTTTTGTTATGTTTATAAAGAATTCAAAAGGGAAAGAGTAACCTGATACTACTACAAAGTATTAGGAGATTTTGCAATCTATGTCGATTGATTATATTAGATTTTTCACCTGCTAAGGGAGGATACAAGTATGTTTTTTCCTTTAGTTAATTTTTTTTGATAAAATGAATTGAGGTAATTTTAGAAAAATGAATATATTTTTAATGAAAGCTAAGTTGTGAACTTTGTTATATTCCATTGAGTTGAGTTCAAACCATGGAATCAGATAATGATTTTTTTTCATTTTTATAGGACAGGTGATGAAGGACATGTATGCAATTTTAGTATATGATAACGTTTTTGTTTCTTATCATCTTTAGTACCCAGATATAATAGAACGATACAATAGTATTTTTAAAAGTCTAAATAGGGTAAGATGATTCAAGAAAAGGTGAAGAATGTCTGTTCCTCTGTGTCTTTTGAGATTAGCATGCATAGTTATTTGCAATCTGTTTCATAGGACAAAGTACAGGTATAGGAATTTCAGAAGTTTGTTCACAAAACATGGCTAGGCCCTAAATTTAAATGGATATTATGTTTTGAAAAAGATTTCTACTTCTTATGAGTATGTTTCATAATTTATTCCAGTAGCTAAAGTTATGGTTATGATTTGAGAAGGTGTGGACGGATTGGATGGAAAAGGTGTCGAGAGAAGTGGTGGTGTGATACAGAGGACGTGAAGAGGGCTGGGTGAGGAGAGCAGGTGGCACGATAGGCAGTAGGTTTGTAAGTGATATTAATCAATGGAGAGGTTTGGAAGTCATCCCACTGTTTTTTCCTGTCCCTTTTTTTTCCCTTCTTTTTGTTGTTGTTTATTTGTTTGCTCATTGTTCTTTGTGTTTGTATACTTTTGTAATATAAGATGTACATGATTTCCTGTTGGAGTACTAATGTGACAGAACTATAATGTCTGGAAATGTGTACTGTCATATGTCTTCTTATAATGCTGATGTTATGTACAATAAAATTTACCTTTTAAAAAAAAAAAAAGTTATGGTTATGAATTATAGATCTGAAGGTACCAGGGATACCTGCCAACTGAAATATCATTTGGAATTTCAAATTGGGAAGGTTTTTTTTTTTTTTCATGACCATGAAACAAGCACAGCTAAACTTCTATGTGTTACTACTTCTATTTTTTTTTTCAAAATTATTTTTTGATTATGTGATCAAGATCATAATTTTTGGATGAACTTCAATATTTATTCATATGGACTTACATCAAAAGTGACATATTGATCGGTCGAACATTATGTAAGGGGGAGTTAGAATGTAATTCTAATATAGGATTTTTTTTTTTAAATATGGAAAAATAGTTGTTCTATTTTGGTTTCTAAATCTTTTATAATAATACACATTGATACACATAGAATTATTATTTCACATAGAATAATTATTTTTTTATTCATTTTTATAGAACACATAACTTGGGAAAGTTGGATGGATAGTTTGTTATTACAAGAATGTACAACAAAGTATTCATTTGAAGTATTAAAATATTTAGAGCACATACAGGTTTTTATGGAAGATTTAAAGGCCCAGATTCACGTACATCGGCGCATTATCGGTCCGGCGTAGCGCACCGCCATTACGTTAGACTTGCGCCATCTAGCCGCGTAATCCCCCGATTCACGTAGCTTTTGCGCAGGAAATTGCGCAAGCGTAAGATTTTTTCCAGAGGCGTAAGGAGGAGTAATACAAATTGGGAGGGACGTGGGCGTGTTACATTGAAATGAGCCGTGACCCCATGCAAATGAAGGGCCGGCCGGCTCGCGCATGCGCGCTTGAAGGAGACCATGGTCAGCTCCGATGTGCGCATGCTCACAACTCGGGAGCGGCGCAATCAGTGAAATTGGAAATGGACTAGGGCAACTTTATGAACTACGCAGACAGCATAAATAGACAGACACAAATGCACTTCCTTTGCAAAAATACATCCCTTTGTATCCCTCCCTCTACAGCAAGGTGCTTTTGTTTGTTTGTGACGTGTCTTTGAGATATTTGAGGACTGTTTTGCAGAGTGATTTTTGTCTTTTATGTGTTTTCTTTGTTGTTATTTTGTTTAAATTATATTTTTGCTGGGCATTTTTTATTTTTGCTCGTCATTTATTTAATTTTTTTGGTTCTGTTTGTGTATGATTTTGGAATGTGGGGGTGATATTCCTGCGGGAAAAGGGGTGTCACCCTCATTTGTGGTGGAGAAGTGATCCCCAGGTCTGTGTGAATGGTGTATGAATGTACAGTGACATAATTGGAGCCGTGGCATGGCGTTGCAGCTCACAAGTCCTGCATGGTGGACTGGTGCCAATCCAATGTGATGAGGATGTGGGGTGTGTGTGCTAGGGACCACAGTGGTGTGCATGCATGCATTCTCATTGTGCCATGATTAATGTGTGTGTTTAACGTGCAAAGATGCATAATGTGAGCTGGCATGAGATGGGGTCATAAGATGGGGTACCAGTGCATATGCAGAGTCACCTTGAAGGGAAAAGACAGGAGGATGTTAGTCATGCATGTGCCACTTGTGAGGTGTGCATCACGGGAGGGGATAGTCATGCCTGACTCCCATGTCACTCACCAACCAGCCAGCTGTCCCCATACATGTTCTGTTCGAAATCTGTGGGGATGGGGCTCTGATTGTATATGTAGCTGTCATGGGTGTCATGGGTGGTGCCATGTGTTGGGCTGGTGATGTCCTCCTGCAAGGTTGTGGTAATTCCATGATGGCATGAGGGGTGAATCTGAAGATGCGAGACACCTCAGAATCACTCATGCCAAAGATGTCTATGCGTGTGTGATATATCAAGTGAAGAGTGAGGGGCTTGTATCAGATAAGAATATTGTATTAGATTAATTTAAATTGTAAATTTTATATAAGCAAATAAAAAAAAAAAAAAAAACATCTCCCGTGCCCTCCTTAGTGCCATCCTCCGTGCCCTCCTCCTTCTTTGTTCATCTAAAGTCAGTAGTATAGCTATGCGCGACGATGCCCCTGGCATGTTGGCATACAGATTGTTGGGCAACACGTGTGACTGCTGAACTCCTCACTAACAGTGTTGCTTTATCTGACAAGTAGACTTTTTTTCATTTTTTAGACCAGCTTTTAGGTGCTCTAACTTTAGACAGGACATTTTGCTGTTGCGCACATCGCGTAGCCTGCGCAGCAACTGCGTTTTTTTGTGGATCCCCGTAAGTCCCTCATTAGCATATTTGACTAGCAAATCAATGGTGTGTCTAGCGCATTTTTGCGCGGACGGATGCGTCTGTCTAACGAAATTACGCCGGACAAAAAAAAGTAGATTTCTGGCGTAATTCGTTTTCTGAATCGCGCACATCTAAACGCACGCGCACATTTAGACTTACGCACGCGCAACACCAGTTGCGCAGGCGTAATCGCTCTGTGAATCTGGGCCAAAGTGTCTAAAACAGAATTATTGTTGAATTAAATAATATGGAATATTGAGAAAAATAAAGAATAGAGTTGCTTGCTGGTCATGGATAGATAAATAAATTAAATAGATAGATAAATAAATTAAATGGATAAATAAATAAATTAAATGGATAGATAGATAAATTACATAGATTAAAAAGATAGAAAAATAAATATTACAATCAAATAATGGAAAAGTTATGTTTTTATGTATCCACAGACAAGTAGATCACGTATTATGTTTGTTCAGTGCCAAGGATAATGTATAAAAAAACTTATACTGTAGAAATTATTTGGTTATTTAAATGTCAAAAGAAATGCAAGAAATTGTATTTATTAATTAATAATTTAATATTATACAGTAATATAATTTAATACATCAACAATATTTATTTCTTCTTTATGATAAAATAGTTATATGCTATGGTTAAAGTTATAAGAAGTAACATTTATGGAGGTAAAGGAAGAAATTTTTTAATAATACATAATTTAGATGGAGAATAAATTAAAATGAATTAATAATATAATAATTTATAGTTTCTTAATGGAATGAAATGGTTAAATATTTCACAGGAATATCTCAGAATTTTGGAATAAGTTTATGTACGATATCTGAAATGCTAAATTGTTTTGTTTGTATTGGAATCAGAAACATTTATTATTTAAGATGAATGCACTTATTTTGTTTGTTAATTACAGTGCATTAAGAGGGAATTGTTAGATTTTGAATTTATTACAATTTTTTTTTTTTTAAATGTGTTTTTATTAAAGAAGTTGCATACAGAGTACAAACAGAGCATATATAAAAGTTTTTCAGAGATGTCATACAGAGAAACAGTAGGAGATGAGAGCCATCACAAAACGTAACGAGTGCACAAATCAAGTATAGGAGTGGAGAAGCTCTCAGTCCAGGAATTAAAGAAATACAATAACTCTGTATGACATGGGGGGTAGGGGAGGGGCCGAGGAAGGCCGACTGTGAAAAAGGAAAGATAAGGGAGAATAGTGTGACAACAACTAAAAATAACAAGAGAGGGAGGGGGGGGGGGAGAATATGTTAGCACCTTGAGGGATCATGGTAAAGAAAAGACATGTTTTCAAAGTTCACCATCTCCGTGGGGGTGAGTGCAAACAACATGTAGGGTTTCCATAGGCGATAGAAACGCATTCTGCTCCGTTCATGAGTTAGGTCCGTGGTGAGCTTGTCCTTGTAGAGTAATTTCAACATTTCCTGTTGGACTTGGAAAATAGTCGGGCTAACATTGGATACCCAGTTCTGTAGGATGGCTCTCCTGGCGAGCAGTAGGCAGATCAGGGTCCAGTCTTTGCCAAGGTGTGTAGATAGGGGCGACCAGGGGAGCAGTTGGGTGTCCCAATGGCCGAAGATGAGCAGTAGAGGATCCTTGGGTAACTGCAACAAAGTAACCTAGAAGACATATTGGATGACTTGGTTCCAAAAGGCGGCGATGTATGAACAAGACCAAAAACGGTGAGCTAAACTTGGTTTGGGATGGTGGCAAAGGGGGCATTCTGGGGTGGCATGGGCTCTGCTGAAGGGAATGTGGGCCTGATGAACAATTTTGATCTGTGTCTCTCTCCAGATCTCGTTGGGGGTGAGTCTGTGGACAGTGTTGAGACCATTCAGAAGTTTCTCCACCAGTTTAGGGTTGGGGAAGTCCTTTGACCAGTTGGCGGCAGAAGAAGACTGAAGAGGGGGGGTGGTTTGCAGAAGAAGAGGGAGATATATATCCGAGATCTTGTATGAACCCTGGGCGAGAAGAGTGTCTATAAACAAACTTTTAAACCGTTTGCAATCATCCCTGCAGGTGTTTTTCAAGAAACTGATGCACTGCCCGTATTGGAATATGTGGGACGGAGGGAGTGAGAACTTGTCTGCCAGGGCTCTAAAACTGATGGGGCGACCCAACTGTGAGTCACATAAAGAAAAAAAGTCCTCAAGTCCCCTAGCTTGCCAGATGAGGTACGGCTGGTTTTCCAGCCCGGGGAGGAAACTTGGGTTACCCCGTATTGGGGTGTAGCGGGAAATAAAGGGAGGGAGATTGAGGGCCTTCCTGACTTCTCTCCAGGCGATAACAGTGTCTCGAAGAAGGAGATTATGTTGGAGGGGGGGATAGATTTTCACTGGCAATCGAGAAGGGCAGTTAGGGAGAAGGGGCGGACCATTGCAGATTCCAAGGGGAAGTTAGAGTAGCGGGAGGACTGAGTCACCCAGTCCAGGCTCGTTCTCAACAAACAGGCCAGGTTGTACATTCTGATATTAGGCAAGGCGATGCCCCCCTCGCGCCTGGGAAGATGGAGCTTGACAAACGCAATGCGCGCCCGCCTGCCTCGCCAAAGAAATTTGCATATGGCCGAGTTCAGGGCCTTGACGTCTTTATGGCGTAGAAGCAAGGGAATGGTCTGTAGAGGGTAAAGCAGGCGTGCAAAGCTGACCATCTTTACTAGGTGGCATCTACCCAGTAGCGAGAGGGGCAGGTCCATCCAGTTGTCCAATTCTTGAGAAATTTTTGTAAACAGGGGGGATAGTTGAGATGGTATAGGGATGAGGGCAGTTTGCCTATTTTAATTCCCAGGTACGTAATGTGAGATTTTGCAACAGTGAATAGGGATTTTTGAGACCAGGAGGGGACAGAGAGGGATCCTATGGGGAGAATTTTGCTTTTGCTGTAGTTGATACGAAGTCCCGAGCACAGTCTGAATACGTCAAAAGTGTCTTTTATAGTAGACATGTCCTGGGAGGGATTGGATGTAAAAATAAGGACATTGTCAGCAAAGAGGGAGGTACGTAGGTCCTGGTCCCCTGTCCTGATACCATGAAGAGGGGCTAGCTGGGTCAGATAGCGGGATAGGAGCTGGGATAAAGGGCAGCCCTGTCTCGTGCCTTTGAGTAGACGGAGTTCATCTGAAAGGAGGCCCGCAGCCACCAATTTTGCGGCCGGGGCTGTGTACATGGACTTGATGAGGTGGACAAAGGGCCTAGGAAGCCCATTTTAGACATGACCATGGAGAGCCATTTGAAGCTGACATTATCGAAGGCTTTCTCCGCATCTAATGTAATGATGGCATGGTCCCCTTTCGGGTCACATTTTGCGTGTTCCAGGGCCAACATTACCTTCCTAATATTCATGGTAGCCGTCCTACCTTTCACAAAACCTGATTGGGAGGGGTGAATCAAGGAGGGTATGATGATGGATAATCTGGTGGCATCACTCTTGGAGAGGATTTTGACATCGAGGTTCAAGAGTGAAATTGGCCTGTATGACCCGGGTTCTAATGGATCTTTCCCTTTATTCCCCAAAAGCTTAATAATAGCCTGTTTACCTGTGGGTAGGTAGGGGCCACCCGACCAGATGTGCTGGTAGACGCCCTGAAGGGTGGGGGTGACAGTTGCACTGAAGGATTTGTAGAATTCCCCCGTGAAACCGTCAGGGCCCGGAGCCTTAGAGGGGGCAAGGTTCTTAATGACATTTAGCACCTCCAGCATGTAGATGGGGGCATTGAGGGCTATGAGTTGGATTGGAGAGACCTGATCCAGGAAATTGAGGGCAGTCGGCTTGTCTATAGGGTCAGGGGCATAGAGGGAGGAGTAGAAAAGGTGCATAGTAGCATTAATGCCTTTCGGGTCGTTGAGCACAGAACCTGACGCATCCCTCAGAGATGTGATATGTGTTGGGCGGATAGGACCTTTGCTTAGTCTGGAGAGAAGTCTACCGGCCTTGTTGCCGAATTTATGTAAGGAGGCATCTAGACGTGCCTTTTGGGTCTGCTCAAGGGTCGCTGCCCAGGTGTCAAAGGACTGTTTGGCCGTAAACCAGGTCGTCCGGTTGGAAGGGGAGTCATCTGTGTAGAGGGAACGTTGTGCCTGATGCAGTAGAGCGCTGGCTTTTTTGTAGTGACAGAGGGTATGTCATTTAAAGGATGCAGCGTAAGCTATGATACAGCCTCTGAGGAAGGATTTACCAGCTTCCCAGAAAAGGTTAGGATTCTCTATGTGTGACGCGTTGTTTGAAGCGTACTCCGACCAAGCTTTTTCCAAATGTTGTTTGAAGTCGGAGTTGTTGTGGAGGTAGGAGGGAAGACGCCATATCCTGGGGTTAGAATGGAATTCAGGGTCGTCCAACTTTAGGGATACAGGGGCGTGATCTGAGATCACAATGTCGTGGATGTCCGCTTCAGAGATCAATGGGAGGAGGGAGTCAGAACAGAATAAATAGTCCAGTCTCGTAAATACATTATGGGGGTTGGAGTAAAAAGTGAATTCCCTGTCTGCAGGGTGTCGTAGACGCCATATGTCGTGAAGGAGTAAGGAGTCCATTGTTGATGCTAATAATGTCTGGGTGGGGGGCACTGAGGGGGGGGGGGCGTGTATTCCTAGCGGAGGATCTGTCATCGGTCAGGTGCATGGTGGAGTTGAAATCCCCGCGTATCAAGTGGGGGAGAGCCGGGTCAGGAAGAACCCAAGTCGTGAGGTCCCCCAAAAAATTTGCTAGTGGGATTGTTGGGTGCATAAATGTTAGTAATGATAATGGCCCTAGTCCCCAGTTTGATACGGGCAGATACAAAGCAGCCCTCAGAATCTGAGTCCCTGGAGAGGATCGTGCAAGGGAGGATTTTGTTGATGAGGATCACTACACCCGCTTTGCGACCACATGAGTCGGACCCGAGGACTGTGCCCACCCAGAGTTTTCTCAGACGTGGAAAGTCAGGTGTGGCTAAGTGGGTTTCCTGGAGGAGGGCAATGTCAGTTTTAAGTCGTTTGAGGTGGCGTAAAATTGTCATTCTCTTGTTGGGGGAGCCAAGCCCCTTTACAATCCAAGAGACTATTTTCATGTTGGGTGAACTATTAGGGGGATGTGGGCGGGAAATGGAGATTCAGAGTGTGGAGGCGTACGGTGCTGCATGGGCAAGGAACAAGGAGAGAGAGCGGAGCGACTGTTATCTAGGAGAGAACTCGGAGAGGTGGACGATGCGTCTAAGGCAGGCTGAAAGTACAAAGGCAGGGGTGGGGGGAGAGGGGGAGGGGAATGCGAGTGAACATAGCAAAAAACAAAAACAGGGAACTTTTCCGCATGGAGTCACTGATTAGGCCAACTCCCAACACAGGACTCACTATGCTGCATCGTACCAGTGATATTAGACAGGGGGGAAAGAGGCAGCAGGAGTAGAGCGTGGGGGGGGTAAAGCCCAGCAGGGAGCCCACTGGGAGAAACGGAAAGAAAACCACATACAAATCAAATGTAAAAGATACACAGTATAATATAGCACACATGCAGGCTACTGTAGGCAATAACTATCAAAAACCTAGGAGTAACTGTGAGCCTACCGGGAGCCCTCACAGGCGAGGGAGGGTGGAGGCCTGACTTGGAGAGGCATGTGTCCTGGGGGAATCAGGGACATCGAGGGTGGTGCGTAGTTACAGCAAAGGAGTGGAGCAATCCAGAGTAGATCAGGAAGAGGAGACATGTTGCTGGTCTGGTCCAGATGCTCTGAAGCATTTTAGAGAGTCCTTACGTGGGCTTCCGTGTTCCAGGGCCCGATAGGTGGGTGCTGATCTGGGTGATGGGTTGGGGTGTGAGCCCGAACGTTGCGACCTCAGGAAGGCCTCCGCAGCCAAAGGGTCGTGGAAAGATAGTTATTCCCTGTTGGGTGCTTTGAGCGGAGGACTGCTGGAAATGCCAGAGTGAATTTAACCTGCAGGCAGTGGAGCTCTGAGCAGATCTGCTGGAACGCTTTTCTCCTCTTGGAGACTTCAACAGAATAGTCCACAAGGACCAGGATGTTGATGCTGTCTACCTGAAGGGACCTGGACTGTCCAAACTTCTGCAGGATGAGGGCCTTCTCTGAATAGTTGAGGTACTTTGCAATCACAGGGCGAGGTGATTTGCGGTCAGAGTTTAAAAGACCCATACAGTGGGCGCGTTCGACAGTGCAGGGGCCTGGGAGGCCCAAAGCTTCAGGGATGCGGTGGGCGCATAAGTCAGAGAGCGCCGAGGGTTGTAGCGAGGGTTGTAGCGATTCAGGGATGCCCACGAAACGCAGGTTGCTCCTCCTGGATCTGTTCTCCAAATCGTCTAGCTTATCGAGTATGTATTTATTTGTCTTGTCCTGAGCCAGTTCCGTGGATTGGGCCTGGTAGAGTTCTTCTTCTATGTTGGCAATATGTTGCTCGGCTTCGTTTAGCCTGGATGTGTGCTCTCCCAGTTGGGCCTGGAGCTTCTGCATGCCTGAGTTGATAGCCTTCTCAACTGAGGAGGCTATCATGGGAGACAACAGGGCGGCCACTGTCTGAGCTATGAGCTCTATATTCTGTAAATCCCCAGTTTGTGGAGGAGATGGGGAGGGCAGGACAGCCTGAGAGGAGGGTGGAGGGGCTGGTGCAGCGTTCACCTCCATCGGAGGATTCGTTTCCGCAGTCGAATCTGTGTAGGCCGAAGCTGGGGCCTCGATTTGCGGCTGCCCTGTCCGTTTTTTTCAAGGTATTTGACCATCCCCCGCGTTAGGAGGGGTGCCGGATGGTGCTGGCGTTGGGTAGAAGTGGGTCAGCCGGCTTTATATGCCGTTTTCTGGAGCCTGGTGCGGGAGCTGAAGAAGGAGTCAGCTACTCCATACTTATTTATGTGATAAAAGTTTTTGAATCATTGGTTTAAACATGGTAGCTTTGAGGACAGACAAGGTCAGTTACAGGACACTACATCTGTGTAGACTACATCTATTCCTGTTATATACCTCAGCCGAAAGTGGAAGGTCCATGAGGAGAATTATGCCACCATTGAGAAAGAGTGTTTGGCGGTGAAATGGGCTTTGGATTCTCTCCGGTACTACCTCGTGGGTAGACAGTTTGAACTGGTGACGGATCATGCCCCATTGAAGTGGATGGCACAGAGCAAAGAGACCAATAGGAGAATAAATAGGTGGTTCCTGGCCCTCCAGGAATTTAGTTTTGTGGTAACTAGGGTTGTCCCGATACCAATACTAGTATCGGTATCGGGACCGATGCCGAGTATTTGCGCGAGTACTTGTACTCGCGCAAATACTCCCAATTCTTAAATAGAATACTTTTTTTTTATTTTTTAAACGAGCGGTGAAGCGGTGCATAGATGCAGCGGAGATGAGAAGGGGTGAAAGAGCGGCAGCGGACTGTGTACTTTATTGTCATTCCTCCCCCGTGCTGTCCGCTCTCTCCCTGTGATGTCCGCTCTCCCCCCCCCCGTGATGTCCGCTCTCCCCCTGTGATGTCCGCTCTCTCCCCCGTGCTGTCCACTCTCTCCCCCCATGATGTCCGCTCTCCCCCGTGCTGTCCATGCCGCTCTCCCCCCGTGCTGTACATGCCGCTCTCCCCCCAGTGATGTCCTCTTTCCCCCGTGCTGTCCATGCCGCTCTCCCCCCGTGATGTCTGCTCTCTCCCCCGTGCTGTCCACTCTCTCCCCCCGTGATGTCCGCTCTCCCCGTGCTGTCCATGCCGCTCTCCCCCCGTGCTGTACATGCCGCTCTCCCCCCAGTGATGTCCTCTTTCCCCCGTGCTGTACATGCCGCTCTCCCCCGTGATGTCCGCACTCCCCCGTGCTGTCCATGCCGCTCTCCCACCGTGCTGTCAATGCCGCTCTCCCCCTGTGCTGTCCATGCCGCTCTCCCCCGTGCTGTCCATGCCACTCTCCCCCCTCAATCTGTCAGGGGGAGAGCAGAGGTAGGAGCCGCTAAACCTGGCTTCTACCTTTTCCGAATGAATGGAGTCAGTGATCACTAATTCCATCCATTCATATAACTGAGCATCGTAACCTGTGATTACGATGCTTCAGTTTATGAATGGAGAGGAGCCTCTCCATTCATTCAGCTGAGACTGCAGAGAAAGGGACTGGGGAATCTGCTTCCCTAGTCCCTTTCTCTGTCTTCTCTGTCTTAAAGGGGAGATGTCAGGGGTCTGTTAACCACTTCCCAACGGCCGTACGACTTTGTACGCCCGAAGGGATGTTCTGAATCTCTAAAAGGCCGTGTTTTTACGGCCTGCGCTCCGTCTGGCCACTGGGGGGTGCGCGAGCGCCGCCGTCGGTGACGCGCGCGCCCGGCGGGGCGGCGCGCGCGCATGCCTGCAGCATCGCTGACATGCCGATGCGCGTGCCTGGCGGCCGTGATGTCCGCCAGGCACTCGGGATCGGCGGCTGCGGCAGGGGGCAAGACGTGGATCTGTGTCTCTTGTACATAGGGACACAGCAGCATCGGTCACCTCCCCCAGTCACCCCCCCTCCCCCCACAGTTAGAACACAATTTAGGGTACACATTTACCCCTTCCTCACCCCCTAGTGTTAACCCCTTCAATGCCAGTCACATTTATACAGTAATTAGTGCATATTTATAGCACTGATCGCTGTATAAATGTGAATGGCGCCAAAAATGTGTCAAAAGTGTCCGATGTCTCCGCCATAATGTCGCAGTCAAAAATAATAATAATTCTGTCCCCTATTTTGAAGGCGCAATAACTTTTTTTTTTACCAAAAATATGTAGAAGAATACGTATCGCCTAGACTGAGAAAAAATATGTTTTTTAAAAAAAATGGGGCATTTTATTACAGCAACAAGGAAGAAATATATTTTTTTTTTCAAAATTGTCGCTCTATTTTTGTTTATAGCGGAAAAAATAAAAACCGCAGAGGCAATCAAATACCACCAAAAGAAAGAAAGCTCTATTTGTGGGGAAAAAAGGACGCTAATTTTGTTTGGGAGCCACGTCGCACGACCGCGCAATTGTCAGTTAAATTGATGCAGTGCCACAAGCTGAAATTTCACCTGGTCAGGAAGGGGTATATGTGCCCAGTAAGGAAGTGGTTAAGAGACCCCTGACATCTCTCTAAAGACCCCCAACAGGGCTGTTTAAAAAAAAAATGCAATAAATGTTTTTTAAAAATAAATAAAATAAAATGTTAATAATAATAATAATAATAATAATAGTAATAAAAAAGACACACTGACATCCACCCCCCCTGCCCCCCTAAAAAAAATAAAAAAAAATACTGCTGCCTGTCACATGACATAAAAAAAAAAAAAAAAAGTATCGGTATTCGGTATCGGCGACTACTTGAAAAAAGTATCGGTACTTGTACTCGGTCTCAAAAAAGTGGTATCGGGACAACCCTAGTGGTAACGCATCGCCCCGGTGTTAAAATTGGAAATGCAGATGGGTTGTCCCGAGTGCATGCGTGCCTGGCAACCTGTGTCCCAACCATAGGGTTGAAACAAGAGGGGGGGTATGTGACAGGAAGTCAGGTAAATCTGTGGGTGTTGTCACAGACGGGAGATACATTTCTGCCTTGTTTAGACAATACACAAATTACTACCAATTACTACCAGGTGTCGGCTGTAGAAATAGCCAGAAAGGTTTTAACAACATGCTGGTTTAATATCCAACAGGGCCTTAGACAGTTATGAGATTGACCCCCTCCCCATCTAATGGGCAAAACAAGATATCCACATTTATGATATCAAAATTAAGGAATTAATTAATTAATTAATTAATTAATGCTTACCTTCATGGAAATTGCAATCTGCGTGTTCGGTTTCCAAACCTCCCACCTGGCCCTTCTTGTTATTTATAACAGGGTGTCCAGTGTGCCCCTGTGCCTTTAAGGAGGGTGGGCTTCTTCCAGGCTCACCTGCCCTCTGCCTATCCATTATAATGCATGCACTACTACTATAGAGGCACTCAAAAATGTATAGAGTTAGGACCACGATTAATAAGGGGATGCCCTGTCGTGGCCTCTGCAGCTTACGCATGTATATGCAAATGTGTGCTAACTAAACCCCGTATTTTGCCCACACACAATCATTTTAAATGACGTTTTTTAAAACGTCGTTTTGTTTCATCACAAAAAACGACCGTGTGTACGCGGCATTAGACAGGTTAATGTGGTTGGTAGCAGGCAGGCTGGCTGGTGAGCTGAGAATTTTGTTTGGTTTTGTTTTACATGTATTGCCCTTCCATGTGTTCCTTGCTGAGAAGGCAGGTATACAGTATGTGGGGGAAGTGGCCATTATTTGTACTGTTATTTATAGAGATTTTTAATTTGGTTTATTTATAAAACCTGGGACACAGAAATATATCAGTTTTAGCACACTTAACATTTTTAAAACAAAAATAATGAAATACTAGGAGTTACAGCCATCTTTCTGCTTTTATGGTAAGTGAGCACGTGGTCTACAAGGTGTATGCCACTCATGTTGTAAACCTTGCATAATGTTGTACATCATCACTCTTCAGAGTCATGAGTTGTATGTAGTGTAGTAAAGCAACATTTTGGTAGGTGCTCAGGTATCGAGGCACTTGGCTTAAAGGGTCACTAAAGGAAAAAAAATTAAGCTAAATAGCTTCCTTTACCTTAATGCAGTCCTGGTTTCATGTCCTCATTGTTTGTTTTTGCTTTGAAGTAGCTGTAATACTTCTCTGATCTCCACACTTCCTGCTGGTCTGGCTCCTTATGAAAAAGCGTATGCTAGCTTTTCACTGTGGTCCGTGATCAAAGAGGTGTGATTACTATGTGTCTAAAACTCCTCAGAACCAATCAGATTCATTTTAAAAACAAACATTGCCCTGTATTTGTTTGTTTTTGTTCTGTGTGTCTCTTTACTTCACAGAAACATGAAACCATTTTTTTAAACAAAACTAAACTGCAGACACATTATATGATTGATTTTTATCTGTTTTTAATCATTTTTTTTAAAAGGAATCAGTTAAGTATTATGGGCCATATTCAGAAACGCCATCCAAAAAAAACGTGAATTACGAGGGGTCATGATTCATTTACATGAATCATGCCCCCACTTTAGACATTTGAATTGCGTGGCCTTACGCCGCCACACATACGTTACGCCGCTGTAAATAATGGCGCAATTCTTTCTGAATAAAGAACTTGCGAAAATATTTACAGCGGCGTAATGTATCGGGGATACGTTACGCCAGCAGAAAGATCCACAGATCTTTCTGAATCTGGCCCTATGTCTCTATACCCTGTAAACTTTTATTTTAGCAAAAAACTATTTTCCTTTAGTGATCCTTTAAAGTGCACAGGTATTAAAGCACTTATCTTCCAGCTGATGCTGAAAATCACTGAAGAAGTGATCTCATTTGTCCTATGATTTACATTTGCTTCCAGGTCCCATGCTGAGTGGCTGGCCACATGCTCTGTACCTCTTTGGCTGCTGCTGTCTGCAGACTTCTGCAATACGGCAATGCTTATGCCACACCCAAACCTTGGGGTCAGTGACAATGTCATGTTGAATTACATTTATGCAGCCTGGCAACTCTGAGAAGAAATCTTTATTGCACTTAAGAAACTCTCTTATCTCCTGTTTTTGTTATACCAACATAGACTTGGGTATCTGAACCTTACTTATGTTTCCTCTTTCTTCAGTGGTTGATCAACCAGGGCTAGGAGTGCTTTCCTCTCTTTCAAGACTTTTGCCTCGTACACACGACCGCTTTTCTCTGCGGGAAAAAAAATATGTTTTTCCCGACGGGATTCCTCTCAAGCCTGCCTTGCATACACACGTTCAGGCCAAATACCGCCAAAGCTTTGTAATTAAACGGCGCCACCCTTTGGGCTGCTTTTGCTGATCCTCGTGTTAGTAAAAGTTTGGTGAGAGACGATCTGTTCTTTTCAGTCTGTTACTGTAGGCCTCGTACACACGATAAAATCTGTCTGCTGGAAACGGTCTGCTAGACCGTCCCAGCAGACAGATTTGATCGTGTGTACGGCCGAGCCGACGGATTTGGCCACCCGACAGATTTCAAAGCATGCTTTGAAATCTATCGGGTGGGAATCCGTTCGCCCGACATGTCTGCTGGTTAGTACACTTACCAGCAGACATGTCGTCCCGCACCGCCGCCGAATGGATTCGGCGCATGCGCGGAAGTGTTTTACTTCCTGGTGCGGTGACGTGGCGGCGTCAACGTCACCGCCACGTCACCGACACGTCAGCACGCCGTCTGCTGGCGGGGATTTTGGTTTGCTCGTGTGTACACGCGAGCAAACCAAAATCCTATCAGACAGATTTGTTCAAATCGGTCGGTCCGACCGATTTGAACAAATAGATTGCCTCGTGTGTACGAGGCCTGACAGCGTGACGAATGAGCTATCTCCATTACAAACGCTAGTTTTACCCGAACGATCGCTCCCGTCTAATACTTGATTCTGAGCATGCACATTTTTTTCCCCCTCGGATAAAGTCTGCTGGGAATACAGGACGAGAAATAATAAAATATGTTCTCTTTTTTCCCCGCAGTTTTCCTGTCGGGAAAACTGCTATGGAGCATACACACATTAGCAGCAGGAGCACACTACGGCACACGTCTTCCTAGCAGTAGGGCGTGTATGCTTTGGCTCCAGGCAGGCAGGCAGGCAGGTCTCAGCTCTCAGCTCTCAGCTCTCTGTCCCAGCCCAGACCAGCCTCACAGCAACGCACCCAGGAGCAGCAACCCTCCTCTCCCCTGACACTCTCACCTCCAAGGTAAGCTGTCATCTGGTCAGCCTGGTCTACCCCCTGGGACTGGATATGGCCGTCCTTCTCAGGATAGCCGTGGCTCTCCAAGTCCCGGGGGAGTGAACGACCGGATGACCGGGACCCCCCCCCAGCATCCCACACTCCATCCCGCCGCCCTCCTCACCCCTTTGGGATCCCCTGCTCTCCACCTCACCACCGCAACCCTCAGGGCTCTCAGACAGCTCCATAATCAGGAGCGCGGCCACGAGTGCGGGAGGACATCCCAGGAAAGTCCACGGCTTCGCACGCGGCCTAGCAGGACGCCCCTCCCACACGCCGAAGGGTACTAAAAAAACTGTTAAAAGGGAATTCACCACCTGTCGTCGGGCCCCCCCGAGGACTCCCTCCACGCTGTACCCCCCACAGGCCCCCTCTCTCCCCCACGATCCCCTCCTGTACTTTAGCCCCCAGCTCGGGCCTAGTCCCGGTCGGCGGCCATCTTGGTACACCCACAGTACTACAATACACCACCCACACCCCCCCTCACCCTCCCTGGCACAGGCCTTTTCTAATCTGAAAGCTAAGACCCCTCTTTTTCATAAATTGATCCAGGGTTGCGACCGATCGCCTATTGGGATCAGGAAGGAATTTTTTCCCCAGGTAAGGCAGATTGGCACAGCACACCTGGGGTTTTTCGCCTTCCTCTGGACCAATTAAAAAAAGGGAGGACACAGAGAAGTGACAGGTTCGCTTCGCTATTCCTCCTCCCCTGCATCGCCAAAACCCCCCCTACAATTATCTATACTTCCCGTTATTTTTCTGCAACTATGAGTTATCTGAAATACTCCGCAGAAACCATCTGGGAATTAAAGCCATTTGCCTCAACACTCCCAACGGTCACCAAAAAAGCCCTAAAAAGCAAACAACTGTTAAGAATCAATAGACGATTAACAGTAAAAAATCGCATCAGAACACTCCAGCCCAAACGCGTATCCTGCGCTCTGGTCAACACCAGATCGGCAGTAAAACACCGGGAAGAAATCCATGATTTCATCCTTCTGCATGATATAGACTGCCTCTTTATCACAGAAAGCTGGCTCACAGGCGACTGCAACACCATTCTGGAAGAATTGGTGCCTGCAAATTATTGCATCCAAATGCAGAACAGAGTGGGGCAAAGAGGAGGAGGTCTGGCAGTGATCCACAAGATTCACCTCTCGATCACCAAACCAGTCCTCCAATACTCACTTCCATTCATGGAAACCCTCACTCTACAGCTGCAAACAAACCCCCAAGACACGGTCAGGGCTGTATCCTGGACTAGGCCAACAAGGCCCAGGCCTAGGGCAGCACGTTGCAGGGGGGCAGCATGGAAAGAGTCCCCGCCGGCTTGCGCTACACTGTTAGTGTAGCGCCAGTCTTATGGGGTGTACTGGACAGAGAGGCAAATTAGTCTAGTGCCCCCATAAAGCAGCTGCACTGCTTCCGGCCAGCATTCCGCAACTGTGGGGGGGGGGGCGGAGCTTCTAATTTTGACTGTCCTATTATCCTAAACCACAAACCTTCCTCACTGTGCTATGTATTTTCTTCTGCACCATTGGCATGGTTATATCTTCTTAGTCCTCTTCATACATTTTTCAGAATTTGGTTCCTAAAGTAGAACTATAGGCAACACTTTTTTTTAGGGAAGGGCGGGCGGTCTTAAAAAGCAAGGGGTGTGGCCTTGACAGGAAGGGGTGGGTCATATTTAAATTAGGGGGGTGCACGAGTTTAGTCAGGCCTAGGGCAGCACAAAACCTAAATACACCACTGGACACGGTCCATATGTTACTGTGCTATAGACCTCCAGCCCAAAGACGCACCTTGTCACGTCATTAACAGAATTCATCTCCTCTTACACCCTAAGCATCGAAAACCTTTTGGTGCTTGGGGACTTCAATTTCTGGGCCAACTCCTTGTTGGACCCAGTCGCTGACGCTTGCATCGACCATCTGGAAGGATTAGGTCTGCAGCAATTAATACAAGGTCCCACTCATGCCTCAGGCCATACCCTCGATCTCATTTTCAAACAGAATTTGGAAATTGAGATCGGGGAAAATGAGCCACTACCATGGACCGATCACCATGCCATTAAATTTAAAATCGCCAACCACCTCAGGCCAAAAAAACAAGAAAACCGGTGATAACTCACTGGACTAGGTCCCAGAAGAAGCTCCACTCGAAACTCTTCAAAACGACCCTAGGAAATAAAATAAATACAATACAACAACAACAAACAGCCATAGAAACACTTGACGCCATCAACAAGGCGCTACTTCAGTCCGCCGACTGGGTGGCACCAAAATGCAAAACTTGCATTCGGAAAAACAATGCCGGCTGGTTTAACGACCAGCTGACGTTGCTAAAGCAAGAGCGTAGAAGAGCAGAAGCTGCATGGAAAAGGTGCTCTTCAGATAGAAACTACACCATTTATAAGGAAATAACAAAGAAATATCATAAAGAAATCTTTATGGCAAAAAAATCTTTTCGCCATCATCATCACCAAGGCCCTAAACCACCCCCGCGAACTCTTCAAGCTGGTGTCACAATCGATGAATCCAGTCTGTTTAGAGCCCCCCAATGCTGATTCACAAGAATTATCGGATTATTTCATTAATAAAATAGAAAGAATCCGGGAAAGCGTTGAGCGAATAGGAATCTGCAGGAATCCCACCCCGAACCCCAACCCTGATACTATTATATACCCGCCTCAAGCACAGAAATTCACCTTAAAACCCACCTCCATCGCTGACACTAAAAATATCGTTTGGTCTCTGCGAAATAGCACAACCCCAATCGCATTCTGCGATCCACAAATCAAAATCTCCTGCACATACCAAAGGCAAGATACAAATCCAAAGGAGATCGGAGATTTGCTGTCCAAGGACCGCGACTGTGGAATGCACTACCAACTACTATCCGACTGGTGTCGGACAACTTGGCCTTCAGGAGAATGATTAAAACTCATCTCTTCTGACAGAAAAGCCTTCCTTTATCTAAGGAATGGAAACAGCACCCAGAGGCGATTCAGTTCGCAAGTGTTGCGCTCTATACGTTTTTCACTCACTCACTCACTCTTACACACGGCCGGGATTCCCGGCCAAAAGCTCTCATGGCAGATTTCCTGCCAGGAAAACCGGTCGTGTGTACGAGGAATCAGAGTAAATTTACACAATAAAACTGTTCTTCTGCTTGTCTGGCTGTTTCACCCTATAGTTTACTTCCCCAACCTTTTCCAATACTTCATAGGGCCCTCCCCACTTAGAGAGGAACTTACATTCCACTGTGGCAACCAAGACAAGTACATGATACCCTAGGCAGAAAGTTTGAGCCTTAGCCAATCTATTATACACTTGACTCTGCTTCCTGAGCTTGCTGCATGTGTTCCTTATTCAGGGTCCTTACCAAAGTAATTCTGTCCTGCATGGATGAGATATGCTGTAAGACACTCTGATAGGGAGTAGTTTTAATCTCCTAGGTTTTCTTTTGCAATATCTAGCAACCGCAGGGCCGGACTGGGAATGAAAACCAGCCCTGGAAATAATTTTATACCAGCCCCACAGCATTAATATACCAGCCCAAAAAAAGAGAGAAATCCATGAGAGAGCCAGAGAGGGGCCGGGCTGCAATGGTGAGAGAGAAAGAGAGAAAAGGTGCAATGGCGAGAGAGAAAGAGGGTGCAATGGTGAGAGAGATAGAGAGGGTACAATGGCGAGAGCAGAGGCGTATCTAGTGAAAATAGCGCCTATGGCAAGCACTGAAACTGCGCCCCTGTGAAAACATTTGAAACCCATCTTTCAGATAACTTTAACAAAAAAAAAAACACCCAAGATTGCAGTAATATCAGCACCCATAAAAGCAGCCTTAGCAGCACCCATAAATACAGTAACATCAGCAACGATAATTTCGGCATTACCAGCACCCATAAATGCAGTAATATCAGCACCCATAAATGTGGTAACAGCACCCATAAATGCAGAAATATCAGCACCCATAAATGTGGTAACAGCACCCATAAATGCAGCAATATCAGCACCCATAAATGTGGTAACAGCACCCATAAATCCAGCAATATCAGCAACCATAAATGTGGTAACAGCACCCATAAATGTGGTGACAGCACTAATAAATGCATCAATATCAGCACCCATAAATGTGGTAACAGCACCCATAAATGCAGCAATATCAGCACCCATAAATGTGGTAACAGCACCCATAAATGCAGCAATATCAGCACCCATAAATGTGGTAACAGCACCCATAAATGTGGTAACAGCACCCATAAATGCATCAATATCAGCACCCATAAATGTGGTAACAGCACCCATAAATGCATCAATAACAGCACCCATAAATGTGGTAACAGCACCCATAAATGTGCACCATAAATGTAACAGCACCCATAAATGTGGTAAACAGCACCCATAAATGCATCAATAACAGCACCCATAAATGTGGTAACAGCACCCATAAATGTGGTAATATCAGCACCCATAAATGCATCAATATCAGCACCCATAAATGTGGTAATATCAGCACCTATAAATGTGGTAATATCAGCACCTATAAATGTGGTAATATCAGCACCTATAAATTTGGTAATATCAGCACCTATAAATGTGGTAATATCAGCACCTATAAATTTGGTAATATCAGCACCCATAAATGCATCAATATTAGCACCCATAAATGTGGTAATATCAGCACCCATAAATGCAGTAATATCAGCACCCATAAATGCAGTAATATCAGCACCCATAAATGCATCAATATCAGCACCCATAAATGCATCAATATCAGCACCCATAAATGCATCAATATCAGCACCCATAAATGTGGTAATAGCACCCATAAATGTGGTAACAGCACCCATAAATGCATCAATATCAGCACCCATAAATGCATCAATATCAGCACCCATAAATGTGGTAATAGCACCCATAAATGCAGAGGAAGATGCTGCTTGCAGGAAAAATTTTCATGTGAAAGGGGTCTTAGACTACTTTCACACTGAGGTGCTTTGCAGGTGCTACAAAATAGCGCCTGCAAAATGCCCTGAAAGCCTCTTTTCTCATTCCAATGCGAAAGCTTTCACACTGGAGCGGTGTGCTGGCAGGATGCTCAAAAAAGTCCAGCTAGCCACATCTTTGAGGTCCTGTAGGAAAGGTGTACACACTGCTTCTAAAGCGCCTCTACCCATTGAAATCAATGGGCAGCGGCGCTGAACCGCCAGTCAGCCGTTTTTTTTATCCTTTTGGGCCGTTAGCATTGTGCTGGCAGGAAGCTCAAAAAAGTCTTTGAGGCGACCCGCTAGCGGCCGAATAGCGCCGCAAAAACGACAGTAAAGCGCTGCTAAAATAGCGACACTTTACTGCCGAAGGCGCAACGTCCCAGTGTGAAAGTAGCCTAAGTCATCATGTGCCAAGCACATGCCCAAACAGAAGCAAGCAGCCAAACAAATGACGATCTGGCCGAGTGGCCGGTCACACTCGTAAATGAGCATGGGGGGTGCCTATCACACTCCTCCACACTGTCAACAACTAAGTAACAGAATTTTTTAGGTGAAGTGCCGTGCTGCTGGGGCTATAGTGCGGGAGGCGGCCGCAGCCGCAGGAGGACAGGTGTGAATTTTTTGGGCGTTTTTTGGCGAGAGATAGACAGGGGGTGCAGCGACGAGAGACAGGGGGGTGCAACGACGAGAGACAAGGGGTGCAACGTCGAGAGACAGGGGGTGCAACGACGAGAGACAGGGGGTGCAACGACGAGAGACAGGGGGTGCAATGACGAGAGACAGGGGTGCAATGACGAGAGACAGGGGGTGCAACGGTAACAGAGAGGGGGTGCAACGGTAACAACAAAGAGGGGGGGGGTGTACGTACCGTGCAATGCCTTGTGAGAGAGATTATTATACAGATTACAATTTGCAGGGGCAGCAAAGGTGACACAGAGAGAGAGAGGGGGGGTGCAAATTGTAATCTGTATAATAATCTCTTTTACGAGGCATTGCACGGTGCACGCCCCTTCCCCCCTCCTCTCTGAGATTATTATACAGATTTCAAGGTGCAGCAAAAGTAGATGACAGAGAGAGAAGGGGGGGGCCAGGGGGGTGCAGATATGGTGAGAGAAAGTTCCATTATAAAAATTGCAATACAATGTGTCTCTTCACCTTGTGCTCCAAGGCAGGGTGGCGATGCCGTACACTTCTCCTCTGCGGCTCTCCCCTCACTCGTGACCCTGCAGAGACATTCCAGGCGGTGCTGGCGCCGCACGGGACGATGGAACTAGTCCTCACGTTTGTTTCTCCCGCTCGACTCCTCGAGGCCCTTAGACACATGATCAGTGATGCTGCTCACTGATTAGTTAGGTAAGAAGGGAAGTGCGGCGGCGAGCATGGTGGCCGCAATCCGATGGCCTGCCGCTGCTTTTAACTACCGCAGTCTGCAACAATGCAAAAGCAGCCCCAGGGAACTCATACCAGCCGTCACCCCTGCACAACCGAAAAGAGTGGCGGCCGTGGAATGCGGCGAACGCGGCCGCGGCTGCGGCCCGCCGCTGATTGTATTTTGACTGACAGGCAGACTGAGGCAGTGACAGCAGGCAAAAGCAGGCAGCCCACCGGGATTTTTCCCGGTATCCCGGTAGGCCAGTCCGGCCCTGAGCAACCGTCAGGGAAGTCTCCCATATAAAAGGGTGAAATCACTGTGGAAGACTGTGGAACCTCTCTAATTGCAAACAGCAAAAATGGCAGAAGACAATCCCAGTCTCTCCTTACTTTATCCACCACCACCTTCATTAGGATATTTTTGAGGGTTTTGTTAAACCGTTCTACCAAACCATCCATCTGAGGGTTGTATACTGAATAAAGCAAGTGCCTAATACTAAACAATTGCCACAACTCTTTCATTCCTCCCTGCAGCCCCCCTAGAAAGTCCAGGCTCAGGACCCTTTTCTATCTTACTTCAAAGTTCCTGAAACAGAAAAGTAGAAAGTCTGGGGACACAGCAACTTCATGGCAAATGAATCCTGAGCTGGTTTCAAAGATCACCAGTGCTGTGGGGTACTTTTTAAAGTCACAATGCACACATACACACTCCTACCAACACATTGTGTCTATTGTTTAGGCTCCACAAGCTGTGTATGAACCAGGGTAGCCAGGCTTCTGCAATCCAGGAGGGCATGTACACTCTTCCCCCTTATGTTTACAATAGAGCTTGGCATGTCTGCATGTGTGACTAGACCCAGGCAAGCAAACAGGGGCATGCATCAGACTAGGTTACACTCCATAGGCTTGGGGTCCAGGGGACACTTGGCCGTCATGTGACCCCTGGACCCGAGCCACCACTCACAACAACCTCCAATAATTGTGGGATTCAGCTTCAAGTGGAGACCTCACAGAGGGGTACTCCAAGTGTCAAGTAGGTTTAAGGGCTTCCTGCTGATGTTTATTGGTCAGCGTTACAGCAAAACAAGAATTTCCCTGGCAGGGGTAAGAATTACACTCCCCAAAACAGTCCTTTAGAAACAGTTAATAAGCCTCCCAACTAGGAATTAGACCCCACTGGGTCTGCTTTAGACCTGCAGACATGTTCTCTCATAGCCTTCTTGCATCCTTTTCAGCAGCAACCCATTAACACAGAGAAAGACAAATGAATCCCCAGATGGGGAACAAGGTGTGGTTAGTGAATAACCCACTTGCACTGCTGACACAGACCTTACACTGCCACTCAATTATCCTACGAACCACAAAATCCTATGTGACAGATACACTCCATCAACAAATAACAGAGGCGTTTGTCACAATAAATAAATCTGATCATTGCAAGCAGTCCTGTCAGCATTAAATGGTTTGCCTCATCTCTCTGACTACCACTTTGTCTGGACAATCCAGTCTTTTAAAGGAAGTTAAGAAATAACACACTGGCTGGATCACCAGGTTAAAAATTAAGGGAAAAGAGCCTAAAACAAAGACAAGGAATGCAGCCACCACTTCTAACAGCTGGTAAGCTGCGGTATACTGTAATACACTTTTGTTTTTGTGTTTAATACTTTAAAGTGATCCTGTCAGTACCATAAAAGCAAATAACCAGCATAGCAGTAGAATACAGGCACCTGTCAGTGCCTGCAAATATTTTCAAATGACTTGACACCAGCATCTGGATTGACCCGTATCTTAAATGATGTAACGTGCCAATTCGACATATTTTGTCTTGTAGGCACAATTCATCTTGTAGGCAAATCCAAATATGCAGCAGACAAATGACCAAGCTTGTCACACTTCCAGAATTTTTGACAAAACTGGTATGTTTCAGT
The DNA here is from genome assembly GCA_029574335.1 of Rana kukunoris. NCBI lineage: Eukaryota > Metazoa > Chordata > Amphibia > Anura > Ranidae > Rana > Rana kukunoris. Next base: position 38,501 of record JAJQKJ010000038.1, read on the forward strand.
AGCATCAGCTACTGGGGCACCCTGGGGTCGTGTTAAAGTATGTACCTGTTTTGCACCATTGTAATCTGTTTAGTACCTTTACAGCACTGACAGATTTAGTTTAATCAATCATGTCCAGGTACCTAGGGAGTGCTTATTGGGCTTTAGGAATGTGTGCCAAGTGGCCTCTCCTCCCACCAGTGCACTCCAAGCCTTTACTCCTTTCACGGCAAATGTGACATGTTACTAATATTAATACTAGAATGAATATGCTTAGTATAGTATATAGTATAGTATAGTTTGTTGCCAAGAAACATTGCTGTTTTAAACACTTGTTTATCATTGGAACTATGTGACGTCTGTATAGGAACCGCAGACAGGATTACACAGACCTGACACAGGCTTAAAAACTTAAAAAGTTTTGATAATAGGAATGGAGCAGAATGAGAGTGCGGCTATGTTTACACATCTGTTAAGGCTGGGGCCTGTCTGCCCAAGATAGGGGACTTTTCAACATAGCCCCTAAGGGACTTTGTCCAGAAGACTGTTCCTGTAGAAACAAGATACTTACACAGTTCATACATTATAACTCCAGATGGCAATAAGCTATACACACTTATGTTTTCATTTTGCTTATGCAGACTCCAGCTTAGTTAACCCTTTCAGGGACAAAGACTCACAGGCTAACCTCAGAATTTGAAATACCTTTTCATGAAAAACAAAATATGGAAACCCTGGCCAGTCATGTTCTGCCATAAGTACAAATAGAGCATGAAATTGTAGCATACAATACATAGAAAGTTATTTACTAATAATTTTAGCATGCCAGGAACACATCATTGTTTTTGAAAACTATGCAAGAAAACAAGGACGGACAAACAGTGATTCAGACACATGTGATCGTTGGCTAGAAAATGGTATCTTTTGTAGCTGATGCATAAATAATTATGCTGAGCAAAATAATGTGCATAGGAAAGGAATGAAAGATGTTTTAATTGATTAGGAGAGGTCTGGTTATTGGGATATAATCCAATAATTTGTTACACATGCCTACTCCTTAAAGCAACACTAAACTCTGGTTAAGAAAAAAATGTAATATATTTTTAACTAGCAGGTACCTTCACGTATGTTGCAACCTGTTTGCAATTTAAACGCAACACAACACATACAAACAAATGTATAGTAAATGCAACACAACTAAGAATAAAAATATAAAAATTGTATTTGTTTTTAGTATTTTTAAACCTTTTCACGTCACAACTCAATAAGTACATGTGCTTCATTTGAACTATAAGCTTCAGGCATTTTGGACCTAGGAGGCTTCAATGGTAGCACCCAACAAAAAGGCAGAAATCATACAGTACCCATGCATTGTGGATTTGTACCCTTCTAACTATATTTCTGTTGGCTAAAAAAATAAAATAAAAATAAAAACTCAAGAATCAGATTCCCACAAAAATTATTTGACAAAAAGTGAGTACACCCCTCACATTTTTGTACATTTTTGTAAATATGTTATTATATCTTTTCATGTGACAACACTGAAGAAATTACACTTTGCTACAATGTAAAGTAGTGAGTGTACAGTTTGTATAAAAATGTACATTTGCTGTCCCCTCAAAATAACTCAACACACAGTCATTAATGTATAAACTGCTGGAAATAAAAGTGAGTACACCCCTAAGTGAAAATGTCTAAATTGGGCCCAAAGTGTTAATATTTTGTGTGGCCACCATTATTTTTCAGCACTGCCTTAACCCTCTTGTGCATGGAGTTTCCACTCCTCCATGTCAACATCATGAAGCTGGTGCATGTTAGAGACCTTGTGCTCCTCCACCTTCCGTTTGAGGATGCCCCACAGATGCTCAATAGGGTTTAGGTCTGGAGACATGTTGACCAATCCATCACCTTTACCCTCAGCTTCTTTAGCAAGGCAGTGGTCATCTTGGAGGTGTGTTTGGGGTCTTTATCATGTTGGAATATTGCACTCAATCTCTGAAGGGAGGGGCCACTTCTTTGGTTGACCATGGCATGCGAGAACTGTTCTGAGTGGAACCTGTCCTGTTAAACCACTGTATGGTCTTGGCCACCATGCTGCAGCTCAGCTCCAGGGTCTTGGCAATCTTCCTATAGCCTAGGCCATCTTTATGTAGAGCAACAATTCTTTGCCATGAGGTGCCATGTTGAACTTGCAGTGACCAGTATAAGAGAGTGAGAGTGATAACACCAAATTTAACACAGCTGCTCCCCATTCACACCTGAGACTTTGTAACACTAACGAGTCAAATGACCGGGGAGGGAAAATGGCTAATTGGTCCCAATTTGGACATTTTGACTTAGGGGTGTACTCACTTTTGTTTCCAGCGGTTTGAACATTAATGACTGTGTGTTGAGTTATTTTGAGGGGACAGCACATTTACATTGTTATACAATCTGTACACCCACTATTTTAAATTGTAGCAAAGTATAATTTCTTCGGTGTTGGCACATGAAAAGATATAATAAAATATTTACAAAAATGTAAGGGGTGGTGCTCACTTTTGTGAGATTATTGTATCTGCAGTGTTCTCTTATCTCTCTCCAAAGCAAGTCTTGTGGCTTTCTCCTGCTCCGTTCTTCTGTTATTAGCCTGATAACTCCTGACAAGTTCTCTGGCACATGTGATAAAACCAGGCTGAATTTTGTGTCAGGGTGGGTGCTATAAATATATTAGCAGAGAGCTGCTCTACTCACAGGACAGCTCTGAAAGTCTCTGCAAATGTGTGGAGGGTGGGGGGGCCTTTCTTCTAATCAGCTGTCTCCCAATGTAATAAATCACTACACTGCTTTTTGCTGAGTGAGGAGGTGAAAATTCTAACACAATGTGCACTTTCTGAACAGTATATAAAGGGAAGACAGCAAATATACATGTAAAACGTATGTAGGTTGGATTTGTTTAATCTCTGTGTATCATTTGAGGCTGTTTACTTCACTGGATATATGTGAGGGTTTACATCCACTTTAAGTGTGAATGCAGCCTGAAAAAACAACAATCCAGATTTAACCATAGTTGCCAAACAATTTGCCCAGGACTTTCACGGAATTCAGACCCATGTCCCAGTCTGAGCCTGTCTTTGGGAATCCCTGAAAATAGGCTTTGTCCCAGGCAGGGGCGGACTGGGCCGGAGGGATCTTTCTTTCTCTTTCTGCCTTTATTTCTTTCTTTCTCTCTCCTTTCATCCCTATTTTTTCTTTCTCTCTCCTTTCATCCCTATTTTTTTCTCTCTTTCTTTCTTTCTTTATCTTCCCTCCATCCCTCTTTTTTCTCCTCCATCCCTCTTTCTCTCTTTTCTTTCCTTATAAATAACCATATTCTCCACTATGTACATTATCTCAAACTATATTTAACCAGTGGCGGCCCGTCCATAGGGGGCGCAGGGGCGCCGCCCCCCCACCCCCCAAAGCCAAAAAAAAAAACATTTTTTTTTTTTGTCCCTTAAGAAAAAAAAATAAGGTCCTTTAACAGCACTAATATGTGCAGGGTGGGCGCAGGTCACAGTTCACTGCTATAGAGTCATTGAAGCGTCATGCCAAGGCAAGACGCTTCATTTGCAGGTTTTTTGTTTAAGCTCTGTGGCTATGTGCTTTGCGCCAGAGCCAATCACAATCCAGTGTCTCCATTCTCTCCACTCCAATTGGGTCTTGCTGCTTTCCTCTCTGCAGAAGGAAATGGGCGGTGCTTTCCCCAGGGCAGTGTTACTTTCGTTTTTGGCTCCAAAAGGAATCTAAGGTAAGTAACTTATTTAAAACACTTTATTTGTCTGAGTCTCATTGTCTGTCCTTTCCAGTGTCACTGTCCATCCCATCATGACCTTGTGCTGTATGCTCAGCCTGTACTGTGATCGGGCTGGAGGAAGGGGAACAGAGAGCCGTGCTTCACATCTCTCCTGTAGCTTAGTGTGCCTGATGGGTTAGAGTGCTGGTCCTTCTGCTGTGTGCTTCAGCAGCCTCTCATCTCTTATCTGTCTGCTCTCTGCTCTTCCCTCTCTCTTCCTCTCTCTCTCTCTCTCTCTTCTATCTCTCTCTATGTCTGTGTATCTCTCTATATCTATCTCTGTCTATACTGTATCTATTCTGTATATATCTATCTCTGTATATATCTATCTATCTCTGTATCTATCTATCTATCTATCTATCTATCTATCTATCTATCTATCTATCTATCTATCTATCTATCTATGTATCTATCTATATATCTCTGTATCTATCTATCTATCTCTGTATCTCTGTATATATCTATCTCTGTATCTCTGTCTCTGTATCTCTGTATCTCTGTATATATCTATCTCTGTATCTCTGTATATATCTATCTCTGTATATATCTATCTCTGTATATATCTATCTCTGTATCTATCTATCTCTGTATCTATCTATCTCTGTATATATCTATCTCTGTATCTCTGTATATATCTATCTCTGTATATATCTATCTATCTCTGTATATATCTATCTCGGTATCTATCTATCTATCTCTGTATCTACCTATCTATCTCTGCATCTATCTATCTATCTCTGTATCTATCTCTGTATATATCTATCTATCTCTCTCTGTATCTCTGTATATATCTAACTCTGTATATATCTATCTCTGTATATATCTATCTATCTCTGTATATATCTATCTCTGTATCTCTGTATATATCTATCTCTGTATCTATCTATCTCTGTATATATCTATCTCTGTATCTCTGTATATATCTATCTCTGTATATATCTATCTCTGTATCTATCTATCTATCTATCTATCTATCTATCTATCTATCTATCTATCTATCTATCTATCTATCTATCTATCTATCTATCTATCTATCTATCTATCTATCTATCTATCTCTGTATCTATCTATCTATCTATCTATCTATCTATCTATCTATCTATCTATCTATCTATCTATCTATCTATCTATCTATCTATCTATCTATCTATCTATCTATCTATCTATCTATCTATCTATCTATCTCTGTATCTATCTCTGTATCTCTGTATATATCTATCTCTGTATCTCTGTATCTCTGTATATATCTATCTCTGTATATATCTATCTCTGTATATATATATCTATCTCTGTATCTATCTCTGTATCTATCTATATATCTATCTATCTATCTATCTATCTATCTATCTATCTATCTATCTATCTATCTATCTATCTATCTATCTATCTATCTATCTCTGTATCTATCTATCTATCTCTGTATCTATCTCTGTATCTATCTATCTATCTATCTATCTATCTATCTATCTATCTATCTATCTATCTATCTATCTATCTATCTATCTATCTATCTATCTATCTATCTCTGTATCTCTGTATCTATCTATCTATCTCTGTATATATGCATCTCTGTATCTCTGTATATATCTATCTCTGTATCTATCTATCTATCTCTGTATATATGCATCTCTGTATCTCTGTATATATCTATCTCTGTATCTATCTATCTCTGTATATATCTATCTCTGTATCTCTGTATATATCTATCTCTGTATCTATCTATCTCTGTATCTATCTATCTATCTCTGTATATATCTATCTCTGTATCTCTGTATCTCTGTATATATCTATCTATCTCTGTATCTATCTATCTATCTCTGTATATATCTATCTATCTCTCTCTGTATCTCTGTATATATCTATCTCTGTATATATCTATCTCTGTATCTATCTATCTCTGTATATATCTATCTCTGTATCTCTGTATATATCTATCTCTGTATCTATCTATCTCTGTATATATCTATCTCTGTATCTCTGTATATATCTATCTCTGTATCTATCTATCTCTGTATATATCTATCTCTGTATCTCTGTATATATCTATCTCTGTATCTATCTATCTCTGTATATATCTATCTCTGTATCTCTGTATATATCTATCTCTGTATATATCTATCTCTGCATCTATGTATCTATGTATCTATGTATCTATCTATCTATCTATCTATCTATCTATCTATCTATCTATCTATCTATCTATCTATCTATCTATCTATCTATCTATCTATCTATCTATCTATCTATCTATCTATCTATCTCTGTATCTATCTATCTATCTATCTATCTATCTATCTATCTATCTATCTATCTATCTATCTATCTATCTATCTATCTATCTATCTATCTATCTCTGTATCTATCTATCTCTGTATATATCTATCTCTGTATATATCTATCTCTGCATCTATGTATCTATGTATCTATCTATCTATCTATCTATCTATCTATCTATCTATCTATCTATCTATCTATCTATCTATCTATCTATCTATCTATCTATCTATCTATCTCTGTATCTATCTCTGTATCTATCTCTGTATCTATCTATCTATCTATCTATCTATCTATCTATCTATCTATCTATCTATCTATCTATCTATCTATCTATCTATCTATCTATCTATCTATCTATCTATCTATCTATCTATCTATCTATCTATCTCTGTATACATCTATCTATCTATCTATCTATCTATCTATCTATCTATCTATCTATCTATCTATCTATCTATCTATCTATCTATCTATCTCTGTATCTATCTATCTATATCTGTATCTATCTATCTATCTATCTCTGTATCTATCTATCTATCTCTGTATATATGCATCTCTGTATCTCTGTATATATCTATCTCTGTATCTATCTATCTCTGTATATATCTATCTCTGTATCTCTGTATATATCTATCTCTGTATCTATCTATCTCTGTATCTATCTATCTCTGTATATATCTATCTCTGTATCTCTGTATCTCTGTATATATCTATCTATCTCTGTATCTATCTATCTATCTCTGTATCTATCTATCTCTGTATATATCTATCTATCTCTCTCTGTATCTCTGTATATATCTATCTCTGTATATATCTATCTCTGTATATATCTATCTATCTCTGTATATATCTATCTCTGTATCTCTGTATATATCTATCTCTGTATCTATCTATCTCTGTATATATCTATCTCTGTATCTCTGTATATATCTATCTCTGTATCTATCTATCTCTGTATATATCTATCTCTGTATCTCTGTATCTATCTATCTCTGTATCTATCTATCTCTGTATATATCTATCTCTGTATCTCTGTATATATCTATCTCTGTATATATCTATCTCTGTATATATCTATCTCTGTATATATCTATCTCTGCATCTATCTATCTATCTATCTATCTATCTATCTATCTATCTATCTATCTATCTATCTCTGTATCTCTGTATCTATCTATCTATCTATCTCTGTATATATGCATCTCTGTATCTCTGTATATATCTATCTCTGTATCTATCTATCTATCTCTGTATATATGCATCTCTGTATCTCTGTATATATCTATCTCTGTATCTATCTATCTCTGTATATATCTATCTCTGTATCTCTGTATATATCTATCTCTGTATCTATCTATCTCTGTATCTATCTATCTCTGTATATATCTATCTCTGTATCTCTGTATCTCTGTATATATCTATCTATCTCTGTATCTATCTATCTCTGTATATATCTATCTATCTCTCTCTGTATCTCTGTATATATCTATCTCTGTATCTCTGTATATATCTATCTCTGTATCTATCTATCTCTGTATATATCTATCTCTGTATCTCTGTATATATCTATCTCTGTATATATCTATCTCTGTATATATCTATCTCTGTATATATCTATCTCTGTATATATCTATCTCTGCATCTATGTATCTATGTATCTATCCATCTCTGTATATATCTATCTCTGCATCTATGTATCTATGTATCTATCTATCTATCTATCTATCTATCTATCTATCTATCTATCTATCTATCTATCTATCTATCTATCTATCTATCTATCTCTGTATCTATCTCTGTATCTATCTATCTATCTATCTATCTATCTATCTATCTATCTATCTATCTATCTCTATCTATCTCTGTATCTATCTATCTATCTATCTATCTATCTATCTATCTATCTATCTATCTATCTATCTATCTATCTATCTATCTATCTATATATCTATCTATCTATCTATCTATCTATCTATTATCTCTATCTATCTATCTATCTATCTATCTATCTATCTATCTATCTATCTATCTCTCTATCTCTCTATCTCTCTATCTCTCTATATATCTCTATCTCTATCTATCTCTGTATCTATCTCTGTATCTCTATGTATCTATCTATATCTATCTATCTATCTATCTATCTATCTATCTATCTATCTATCTCTCTATCTATCTATCTATCTATCTATCTATCTATCTATCTATCTATCTATCTATATCTATCTCTGTATCTATCTATCTCTGTATCTATCTATCTCTGTATCTATCTATCTATCTATGTCTCTCTATCACTCTCTCTCTCTGTCTATCTGTCTGTCTATCCAATTATCTATCTGTCTGTCTGTCTGCAGGTCCCATTGTCTGCTAATGACGTTGCCGGAGGGGGGGGGGGTTGGCTGGGGTTTTGTTTGCGCCCCCCAAAAAAATGGAGCACCAGCCGCCACTGTATTTAACTACACCCTTTAAGCCACGCACCACTATTTAGCAGAATTTAAACAATGCCAATTTTTCACTCCTGCTAGACCACACCGACAAATGAATGCTCTGACCCTAATTAAAATAATACTCAACCTATAGAAAAAAAGTGTCCCTAAAATGTTTTGGAGAATGTTGGCAAATATGGATTTAACTAGCAGAAATGTTTTGTTCAGCTTAAAACCCAACTGTGACCAAACCTCTTTAGTTTTGGACAGAAAGTTGAAGAAAAATGGCCTTTCATAGGGTGACACCAGGGTTTACAATAACGAAAATAAAATTAGTAACATTTCACAGAAAAAAAGGCATAAATATTGTACTGATTTTATGTACACTATGGGCCAGATTCAGGAACACTTGCGCTGGAGTATTTCGATATGCGCCGCGTAACTGTGATGATGCGCCGTCGTTTCTATGTGCCCGTACCCACCAAACTAGATGCGCCCAATAACGGGTTCATTTGCGACCGGCGGAACGTTCCGACGCCCAGAGTATCGTCAGCGGTTAATTTCGCTGGGGCGCATCAGTCGCGCCTATTGATTTCCCCTGCAAATATGCAAATGAGGGATTTTTCCCAATTCACGAACGGATTAGCACCATACGCTGGCTACATGCGCCCGCGCGTATCTCGTCCGTCGGCGCGCAAAGTTATTTCTACAAAAGGCTGCTTTATCTTTACTCCAGACAGTCACAGGTCAGCAGGAGAGCAGCTACAGCAGCGTTACCGACGATAAGAGCTAGCTGAGCACCCCACTTGCAGGACAACACCTCTGTCCATGCTTGTCTGTCAAATTTTACAGCCATGGAGGAAGACATCATAGGTCTCCATAGCCGAGATGACGGCTGTCAGCTCCTGGCCATTAAAGTTCAGCCTTCTCTTTTGTGTTTGCGGGGAACGGGAGCAGCCATCTCAGAACAAAAGTAACATCACTGCGGGGAGGGGGAGCAGGATATACTTTAGTGCCGGAATGGCGCTTCTACGGGCGCATTTAAACGCCCAACGGAAGGCATTGCGCTGACGTTTCCCGGGAAGTGGTGCCGACGGAAGTTGTGAGCATGCGCACAAGGGGGGCGAGTGGAGCCGCACACTCACTGCGCATGCTCCTGGATGATGCGCTGAACGTAAGCCTCTGCGCTGGGCTCCGCCCATCATTTACATATGATCACACCCACTTCCACTTGCGTCGGGTTACGCCAGCGCATTATCGTTACTCTGGCGCAAGTTTACGCGCAACTGCTATGTGAATTACAGGACTTGCGCTGAAAGGGTCTTCGAGTAACGTAAATGAGAAGCGTTACTCCAGAGGAAAGATACTCTCATCTACCTGAATCTGGCCCAATGTACGTAGCTTTTACTAGGCCACAGTTTCACAGTGAGACACTATTACAGTTTGTAATCAAGAAATTACAATTTTAGTGTATTATATGAAAGGAGAAAAAAAAGGCAGAAATATTGTACTGACATCAGGCAGCTTTTATGTGGTCACAGTTTCACAGGGAGACACCAGGCAGTTTTTAGTCAAGAAATAAACATTGGGCCAGATTCAGGTAGATGAGAGTATCTTTCCTCTGGAGTAACGCTTCTCATTTACGTTACTCTGAGACCCTTTCAGCGCAATCCTGTAATTCACATAGCAGTTGCGCGTAAACTGCGCCAGAGTAACGATAATGCGCTGGCGTAACCCGACGCAAGTGGAAGTGGGTGTGATCATATGTAAATGATGGGCGGAGCCCGGCGCAGAGGCTTACGTTCAGCGCATCATCCACGGAGCATGCGCAGTGGAGTGCGGCTCCTCGCCCCCTTGTGCGCATGCTCACAACTTCCGTCGGCACCACTTCCTGGGAAACGTCAGCGCAATGCGTTCCGCTGGGCGCTTAAAAGCGTGGCGGAAACGCCATTCCGGCGCAAAAGTAGTTCCGTTTCCCCCCACCCCAGGGAAGATACTTTTGCTCTGTGATGGCTGCTCCCGCTACCCCCAGAGAGAGGAGGAACCTCAATTTTAATACCCAGGAGGTCTCTGTCATTTATCGGCTATGGAGACGGAGAATGAATTTCTCCATGGCAAAAAAAGCCGCAAGACCAGCCGGGAGAGGAAGCAGGGCATCCTGGAGTCCATTGCTGCCAGGGTCAATGTCCTGGGCTACTCCACCCGGACTGCTGGGGACATACAAAAGAAAATCAATGACCTGCGGCGCAAGGTGAGGGACAAGGTGGCCTCCATCAGGAGGTATGAGAGGGGCACAGGTGGTGGTCCCCCATGTCCTGTCACCCTGACCGCAGAGGAGGAGGTGGTCGCTCGGTGCCTGGAGAGGGAGCAGGTGGAGGGGTCGCAGGGTCGCAGGCTATGACTCCGTGGAGGAAGGCACAAGGACAGGTAAGTGTTTTATAATCCCCTATTTGATGTTTTGCATTTGGGGGGGGGGGGTACATGTGCCAAGTGTGTGGGACCACCAACATGTGTCTGCTTTGTGTCATCCACAGATGACGGAGCTGGGCCATCATCTGTCAGCCTGCATTCCACCCCATCCCCCCCACGCCATCATGTGCCCGAGCCACTGGGTGGTGAAGAGGTTGTTGAGGAGGAGAGTGGCCACACCACACCTGCCGAGGTGGTTGTGGAAGATCCTGCTCTGTGGCAGAGCAGGACTTTTCTTTGGTCTTGTCGGTCTCCTCCCCTTCTCCTGGCCCGTCTGTCGTCCCCTCCCCCATCCTTGGAAGCCCCTCAAGGGCGACACCTTTCACCCGAAGGACATACATCTTCTGGCCCCAGGAAGGCGACCCAGAAGACCAGGGGGGGTGTCTGATGGTGTCCAGGACCAGTTGGCAAGGGATCACGCCAGACAGACAGAACAGATGGGGCCATAGCGGACCACTTGCAGAAAGTCTCTGACAGCCTGGGCTCCGTTGCCAACATCAGCAACGCAGTGCAGGATGTCAGCTCTAACTGCGCTGCAGTGGTCACCACTTTGGGGGAGGTGCAGGGGGATATCCAGCACCTCACTGCAGCCGTCCAGGCCAAACACTGCTGCCATCCATGGTAACAGTGCTGCCATCCGGGAGCAGGGGAGGCTGAGTCGGCGGGCCCAGCATTACCAGGTGACCCGTCAGCTCCGGATGCAGGCCCAGACCAACAGTTATCTTGGACGGATAGCCAGGGGACCTTGGAGGGCACGCAGGCCACACCTGCCAGGAGTGGCCCACCTGGGGATCAGCCACCTCCAGATGCCCCCCCACCACTCCATCCAGGCAGCTGCGGAGCCAGAGAGGGGCCCCAGAAGAAGCCCCGGCATCCCCGATGAGGCCTTTTTTTTGGTGCTGGTTTTATATTATTATTTTTGACATACTCAGGTCATGAGTTTTTTTTATTTTTTTCTCAGGTTATGAGATTATTTTTCTTTTATTGGTCAGGATATGATCTTTTAATTTATTTTTGTACTGCACACGGTCAGGAGTGCAGGGGACAGTGTGAATGGTGTGTGGAATGTGAGAGGGTGGCACTCCTGAAAGTAAGGGGTGTCACCCTCGGCCGTGGTGGTGAAGTGAACCCCACGGCTGAATGAATGATGTGTGAAAGGTGTGTGAATGGACAGTGACATCATTGGGGCCTTGACGCGGCGTTACTGCTCCCAACTCCTACATGCTGGACTGGGCTAATCCAATGCGATGTGCATGTGGTGTGTGTGATCTAGGGACATCAGTGGTGTACACGCGTGCACTGTCTGTGTTATTAATGTTTTGGTTTAGTGTCCAAAGATGCCTACGGCGAGGCCCTCCTGACTGCTCTTCCATCAGCAGACTGGGGTGTCCTCTGGCAGGGGGGGACTGTGTGGGTCGGGGGTCAGGTCATCACGTATGTCAATATGCAGGCCTTTTTTCATAGCAAAGTTATGTAGTATGCAACATGCACGATGATCTGACACACACAAAGGTAGGGGAATACAATAGGGCCCCCCCAGACTTATCCAGGCATCGGAAACGGGGGACTTCTGGAGCCCGAATGTTTGCTCCACCACTGCACGGGTTTTGATGTGTGCTTCATTGTATCTTCTCTCTCCTCTGGTTTGGGGGTTCGGAAAGGAGTCATTAGATGGGGTCCCAATGTATGCAGAGTCACCTGTAAGGTAAAAGACAGGAGAATGTTAGTCATGCATGTCGCGATTTCTGTTGTGCATGACGGGAGGGGATAGTCATGCCTGACTCCATGTCACTCACAACCAGCCAGCTGTCCCCATACATGTTCTGGTTAAATTCTGCTGGGATGGGCTCTGACGGTATATGAAGCTGTCATGGCTGGACCCGGGTGTTTGGCTCGGACGTGCCATATGAGGCGTTGGGGCATCGGCTATCACCTGTACGTTGATGGAATGCCAATGCTTCCGATTGCGGTATATGTGCTCTGTGGCACTGGGGGGCTGTAGGGCCACATGTGTGCAATCAATGGCCCCCACAGTGCGTGGGAATCTGGCAATGTTGTAGAAATCTGTCATTGCCTTCTGCCGCAGCTCTCAGTGGTTGGTCTGATGAACTGGTTGGACATGGCGTCTGAGGATTGCAAGGGACAACCTGGTGCACACATCTGCTTATGGAGGACTGTGACATCCCAGCCACCACTCCACTTGTACGCTGGGAATGATCCACTGGCAAGGAAATGGAGTGTTGCCAGTACCTTCACCAGTGGGCTGCACTGCTTGTGATCGGTGTGTGTTGGGCTGGTGATGTCCTCCTGCACTGCGGGTTGTGGTTAGTTCAAGTATTGCATCTGGGCTGAATCTGAATAGGCGATACACCTCCTCATCCCCCATGCCAAAGAGGTTCATACGTGTGCGGTATATCCTCTCACGTGCCCGCCTTCTTGGTTCCAGGGGACCCATCAGTAGTTCTAGGACCACGAGTGCCCCTGGCATGTTGGCACACAGAGGTGTTGTCCTTGCAAGTGGGGGTGCTCAGCTAGCTCCTATCGTCGGTAAACGTGCTGTGTAGCTGCTCTCCTGCTGACCTGTGACCGTCTGGAGTAAAGATAAAGCAGCCTTTTGTAGAAATAACTTTGCGCTGGAGGATCAGATACGCGCGGCGCATGTAGCCAGCGTATGGTGCTAATCCGTTCGTGAATTGGGAAATCTCCCTCATTTGCATATTTGCAGGGGAAATCAATGGGCGCGACTGATGCGGCCAGCGAAAATAAACGCTGACGATACTCTGGCGTCGGAACTTCCGTCCGGTCGCAAATGAGCCGTTATTGGGCGCATCTAGTTTGGTGGGTACGGGCACATAGAAAGTCGGCGCATCAGCACAGTTACGCGGCGCATATCCAAATACTCCAGCGCAAGTGTTCGTGAATCTGGCCCTTGTGTATTTGACAGACCATCGGTGGCAGGGAGAGCTATTGGTGGCAGACCAGCAGCGGTGGCAGGAGATGGCAATGATGGCAAACTAGATGAGGTTACAGCAGCAAGTAATGGTGGCAGGCCAGCACGGTGATCAGAGCTAGTAATGGTGGCAGGAGATGGTAATAGTGGCAGCTCTGCTGCTATGGCAGGAACGGCGTCAAGAAACGTTGATGGCATAAGGCATTTAGGACTTTATCCTGCTTGGTGTCTTGTCTTGTCTTATCTTCTCCAGCCGTACATCCAATATTGGAATGTTCACTAGTACTGTATGTACTGTTCTTCAAAACTCAGGTTCATCGCGTGCTTCATGTCCTTCTAGAAACACCCTAGACAGGGTATCTGCCATGGGAAGTTCCTTTCCAGGTTTGTACTTTACTGTGAGATCATACTGCTGTATTTTCATACGCATTTGCTGCAGACATGGAGGTGTAGAAGCTAGCGGTTCTGTAGGATGTACTCCAATAGCTTGTGGTCCGTTTCCACGACTACTGGGCAATCATGTATGTACTGGTGAAATTTCTCACATCCATTCACAATAGCCAAATCTTTCTGGCTTGCGTTGGGTGCTGTGAAGCATATGCCAAAGGATGTCCTTTTGAGTCAGTACAGCACCTAACACACACTGGGATGCATCCACTTGAAGTACAGTTTTACAGTTTACATCAAAATATTTCAGTATTGGCCCTGGATGTTTAGTGATCAGTTTTTCCACTTTGTCGAAAAGTCTTTTCCATGTTTGCATCCCAACATCAAACCAGCATCCTTCTGTAGAAGTGTACGTAGCAGTGCTCTCTGTTAAGCAAGGCCATAAGAGAATTTGGATAGATAGTTAAAAATGCTAGTGATATCTCCAGCTTCTTTGTGAAGGTTGGGGGCCTTCATGTTAAAAACTGCTCTAATCTTCTTTGGGTCAGGCTTTAAGCCCTCTTTTGTTAGTAGGTGTTCAAAATATGTAACTTCTTCTACCCCAATTGGCATTTTGTTTGGATTGAGTGTAAGGCCGCGTACACACGATTGGTCCAAAACCGATGAGAACGGCTGAAGGTCGTTTCATCGGTCCAACCGGATCGTGTGTGGGCCCCATCAGTCAGTTATCATTCAGTCAAAAAAAAGAGACTTGCTTTAAAATTTAACCGATGGATGCCTAACCGATAGGACAAAACAGATCGTTGGTATGCAAAAGCATCGAATAAAAAGCAGCGCATGTTTAGAATCAAGTCGACGCATGCTTGGAAGCATTGAACTTAATTTTTTCAGCACGTCATTGTGTTTTACGTCACCGTAGGCACATCAGACCATTAGTCAGCTCTTCA